>JAGDQP010008583.1:0-44894 GCA_022664845.1 Lepisma saccharinum
TTAGTAGCACGTACAGTCTCCATAGGTCTGTGTACAGGATGTGTATCGGTTTTCGTTCGTTGACATACCTCACAATTCCTGACAAAGTTTTTAATATCTGACCTCATCCTTTCTCAGAAATAATATTTCAAAATCACATTGTAGGTCTTAGTGTATCCAAAATGACCACACAGATCATGATAGCTGTGTAAGATCATGGGAACCAATTTTGAAAGTACCATGAGATGCCACTCTTCTGGGATATGAAAATTTCTTTTCATAAGCAAACCGTCTACGATTTGATAATGCTGCTTGATGCTTTTTTCTCCCTGAGGAGGATGACAGTCGTCATGGTCGGCAGAAAGGACATCAAAATAAATTTGTAATAATGGGTCTTCATGTTGATATTTAATCCATTCACTGGCGGTCAGTTGCCCCACCAGTACCGGAATTAATCTAAAATGATTAATATGCATCACCTTTCCTTCTTCTTGAGACACTCGTGATAGGACATCCGCTGCAATATTATCAACTCCTGGTACGTGGTGGATTTTAATATCAAGTTCCTGAAGCTCCATACACCATCCATGTAATCGATTATTCCAGTGCTTAATGTTATGATGGTACTTGAGTGCCTGATGGTCGCTACATACGTTAATGTGATGACCCAGTAGCCAACTCAGTAATGGTATATCTGGTTTCACATGGTTTGAGAGATTTTCCAGTGAATCCCAGTATTCTTTCTCCATTCTGAACTTGAAAGAGGATAGCAGAAGTCGCTACCACACTTGCATCAAGCATAAGATTGAAATCAGCGGAAAAATCTGGGTGCGCTAACAATACGTTCCGAGAAGGGACTCCTTTGAGTTCCCTCAGTGAGCGATCATGAAGTTCAGTCCACTTCCACTTTTTTCCCTTTTGAACAAGATCGTACAAAGGCGCTGCTATTTCAGAGTAATTATACACAAAACGAGAGCATCAATTGAACAAACCCAAGAGCCTTTGTAACTCCTTGATATTATTTGGAGGTCTAATGTTTTTAACTGCTTCAATGTACTTGGCATCCTTGGAGACTCCTAGTGGTGTGACGACAAATCCTAAGAAAGTAGCACACGATGACATAAGTTTACATTTCTTCAAATTAACTGTCATCCCTGCTTCTTCCAACTTGATCAACACTCTATCAATAATATCCACATGACTTGAGTCATCACCCCCAGGAGTGAAAACATCGTCCACATAAACCAATAGCTCGCTGTATAATTCCCTACCTAAGGAATGTTGTAGAGCTGTAGTAAGAGCGGCAGCTCCATTCTTGTACCCGTAGAGAACAACACAAAACCTGTACATCTAGCCCTCATATGCAAAACTGACATAGTCTCGACACCCTTCATCGAGTTCTACTTGAAAATAAGAATTACATAAGTCTAAAGTAGTACTACACTCAATTCCATGCAGTCGGGCTAGGAGATCATCCTACTTCTCCACTTTCAAATACAATAAGTCTGTATGAACATTAAGGGCTGTGAGATCCAAACATATTCGTATATCTCCAGGATCCTTTTTCTTCACGATCACCAAAGGGTGGTGGTGCGGAGATAGGGCAGGTTCTATGATTCCTTGCTCCAACCAGGTGCTGATTTGCGAACGAACCTTATCCCTATAGCATAGAGGGATAGGGTAGGGGCGTTTGACAATAGCCTGTTCTGTATTAACCTGTATCTTATAGATGAATAACTTGCATCTACCTAATTGACTCCGAAACACGTATTTGTGTTTGAGTAGTACTTGGTACAGTTTTTCTTTTGATTGGCTACTACAATTAGTGTTCTTCACTTTCTCCCAAATTTCATTGTTTAGATGGGCATCCAGCTTTAAACCAGCTCCGGCCGTTTGGCTGTTGTTTTGAGAATTAGTAATATAACATGTATATCACACATGGCGTCGTCCATCTCAAGACCATAAATTTCATCGACCATCGCGCCCTGGCGAACTTGTTGAATCATAATACGCTTAACTTCACTCGTGGTCTGACTTCGATTGCGTATTCCTTGATATACTAAGTCCTCTTGACATAAACATTCGGTCCACTCTTGATAAATGTTATCAATCAACTTCTCATCACACTGACAGTTGGACATGTCCTTTGTAAAACCCGATATTGAATAATATTCCTCATCATCTGACAACTCATGATTCCCTTCGGATCCAGAATGTGGAACTAACTGTTCCATAAGGGCAATGGTCGTCCTACCATCTAGCTGCAGTTGCACAACTCCCTTTTGGAAATCAACCACACCGCCATACTGGGACAAAAATCTTTGCCTATCAAGAGATCGCAGTTAAGTCCATCTACAACCATGAACTCGAAAGGCAAAATCAATCCTCCCAACTGTATGGGTAACTGACACATACCTTTGATTCCCTTTCGACGTGTGCCAGTATAGTCCACCAGAATTACCCGTGTGTCGGGAACGAGAACGGTACACTCGGTAGGCAGAATATGTTTCTTCCACAGTCGCATTGAACACAATGACTTATCGGCACCTGTATCAATGACCTTACGTATTGGTGGCCGATGCGCAGTTCTATCATGCTTGACTTTAAAGGAAGGTTCATCGCCTCGAGTCCCATAAACTCTTCATCATCAGTATCTACTGGATGATATTCCCACACTGTGCTATCAATATGACAAAAATGAATGCGGTAACTCTGAATACAACCAGGCAGTCCTGCGTCAGGATGCTCTGAAGGTGAAGTGTGATCGATAGTCGTTGAATGGTGGGTCGAAGAATTATCCATATAACTCAATGCCCTGACCCTTGGACATGGTTGCCTGTCTAGTTTTTTTTTGATCTGGACGAAAATTAGACTCCTCCGGCCGATTTTGTTCGACTTTTTGGTTCGTGGGAGTCTCATGTCCTCCGTAATTTGGTACCTGACTTTTTGTTTGCTTCCGTGATTTCCCATATTTACGATACTTTTTCTTGCGAACAGGAGAACGTGACTGATGCTGACTATTCTCGGCTTCCTGCTGTCGCTATTAGATCTGGATCGTTCATTTCCACTATGTCTCTTTTCCTGTCCTTTAATAGGCACGTGAATTTCACAGTGAACCGCGTGTACATCACACACGGGAGGACGATTCTTGGAGTCCAGTTTTCCTCGATTCCCTATAAACCTTCCACCGTCGGCTTGCGCAAATCCTGGGCATCAAATATCATTTCTAATCTCCTTACAGTATTCAACATATCTGAAAAGCAGGTAATACGAGAAGATGCAAGATGTTTTTGATACATAACTGGTAATAAACAAGCTATCGCACTGCACAATTGGACTTCTGACACAGCCGGATCCAGTTCCTTAATCTGCGTGAACCTTTCTATCACGAAGTTTTCCACAGTTAGCCCCTTCTTGGGATCAAATGGCATAGTCTTTAAACACGTGACTCGACTACACGTCAGTTCTTCAGACAGATAGTACCTTAAGAACGACAATTTAAAGTCCCTATATTCTACAAAATGCTCACTGTTTGAACGGAACCAGTACAATGCTGACCCTTTCAGTACAAAGGGAACAATTCTTAAATACTGGGTCTCAGGAACACCTAAGATGTCCATCTCCCGTTCAAATTGTAGAATAAAGGATCGTGCTGATAAACTAGGCTTATCGGCGGTGAAATATGTTAAAGACTTAATATCATATAACTTAATCTTCATTTCCTCCTGATGATGTGAAGAATGCTTCCTGCACGTCTTTGGGATTGCCTCTCTTTCGTCGTCGGTGTGTTTGCTTTCCGGTGATCTTTCTTGTGTGTAGTGAGTTCTCGAACGACGTCTTCGCTCTTGTCGGTGCCTTTTTCTGGTGAGTGACTCGCTGCTGCTGCTGCTGCTAGAAAATCCACTCTCCGTATACTATCTGGGACTATACTCTGGGCTATAAGGTGAACTACTTAATGTTTCTTGTCGCTCAGCTTGGCGAACCCAGAAAAACTGTGATCAGGTAACCCTACGATGGGATACCCTTCACCTCCCTTTGCTTTACCTTCAGAGAGTATGCACATCTTGCCCTCTTCTGCTAGAGTGTCTCCAAAAAACATGGGTTCCGATAACAAGTTGGGTGGTCTTTCGCCTCGATTCAGATTTTCAATTTTTTTCTCGGCACTGAAAATTCTTTCCTCCAGCTCGACTAGGGATGCTTGTTGCACCTTCTGATGGGCGATGACATCTTGAACTTGACTTGCAAAGTCAATCAATGCACTTTCCGTTTGGCAACATCTTGACACTATGTCTCTCCGACTACTTTCCACCTTTTCCGCATTATTACGACAATAGTATAGTTGTGTATCAACTTGGGCTGACATATCCTCGATTGCAGTTTGTACAATAAATTTAGATGTTTCGACTGCCTCCAATTTTACTGCAGAGCATTGTTCAACAAATCCACTTAACTGACGGTGAGATACGTTACAGGTTTCTTTTAGCTCCTCGACATTTGTTTGTGTTTGTTCTATACGTTTAAGTTTTTTCACTTCAACCATATCAATTTTATTTGACAAACCCTCACATAACTGTTGCACTTCCTGTAACTGTTATTGGTATTCGCAGAATGCAAAGAAAAGGTGTTGTGCAGTTCTGCACACTACCTTTCTACTGTAACTCGAAGTTGTTCCAACCTGGTCACATCTTCTTTACGGAACTTCTCTTGCTGCAGTAATCTTCTCGTCTGATCTTTTCTAGCCTAATATGTTCCTCTTCTTTTAATTTGTCCTGTTTTTCCATAAAGGTGGTTAATAAATCCAGGACAATAATAAATATAAAGGTGTTTTTCCATAAAGGTGGTTAATAAATCCAGGGTGGTTAATAATAATAATATAATTAGACGGAAACTTATTTAGACAAAAACTGATTACTCGCTAGGCGTTTATAGCAGCAATATATTGTAAAAATGACAAAGATACATTCCTAAATATGCCAGTGCCTAGTTATTTATAAATGCAAGGATACGAGCTCTAACAATAACAAAAATACCAAGTAAATATAACGCGACAACTGATACTTCCTACACTGACTTGATACAATAATTTTAGTTACGATCTCCTGAAGTATCTAATTGAACTCAGTTTTGCACATATCCTGTACTATCAAAAAAAAATGCTTAGGACACATTAACGCTGTATTGCTTTTATAGCACGCGTGAGTATAATCCTCAAACTGATAAGATACATAAAATCTTTGAAACATGAATTTATGCGCCTCACCCATTCAAATATGTCACATACATTGAGTTATCAGTGATCACTTCATCTATATCTTTATACCCAAAAACACAATAGGCATGCCTTAAATTACAACACCTGCAGGGTAAGGATGGGTGAGATGAGGTAGGAATTTATAATGAAACCTCACAGATCACTTCCACTTTAAGATACAAGCTTTTCATTCTTAGAACAGCAAACAATCGTATCTTAAATGACTCTATTGCTTATGGCATAAATAACTTTTTTCTTTTTTTTTAAGTGGGAGTGTCAACAAAATGAACAATGCATCAAATAGAAATGCGTAGCACTCTACAATCTAGCATGCAATATATTAACTAACGCACAACTCGCTGATGTGAGCCCTAGAAATCTTATGACGAAATTCCTACTATATGATAGAATACAAGTCTGCTAAACTCATCAATAAATAGAGAGAACGAGAGGGTCTTGGGAGGACACCACGATGTATCTCGAACAAACACTACCCTGTACTCAATTTACTGAGAAACGACTACAACGCACGACACTACTATCATATTTATAATTAAAAAGATTTATCTAACTATAAAAACAGCATATGATTTCTGTCGACTATTCCGTCAGATATGCAATTCACCGATAATGAACTATTTATATAACCTTACATAAAGTACTGTTGCATTTATGTACATTTAACACAACTGAAAATGATCATAAAGACGCAAACATAACTTTGTTACGTGCACGATTTTTGTTAATATAGAATACTCTTATTATTTGTACTCATACAAATTTACTGGAACGTGAACAACAAAACTTGTACTTTGCAACGCATTATTTTATTTACAAATCACTGCCTGATTTTGGCCTTACTAACATGCACAGTCATGAACTTTTTTTATTCTTTGATAATATAATTCACCTTTCTGCTTTTGTCCACTAGAAAGACGTCAATAATGCTGATTTACTGCACGACAGTAGGAGACGGGGAGGGGCACTCGCACTCTTCTTCTCGAACAACAATGACTGCGTAACTTCGTTGCATGTGTAACTATACAGGGAGTATTTAGCTTACCCTGCGAAAGAATACTTGTTTCTTTTCACTAAGGATTATTATTTCCAAAAACTGACCTTGTTCCGTTTTTATAGGCACGATGTGAAGAATGTTGAAATCTATTAATATACGTCGTATGGTACTGAGACATCAACTTGATCACTCCCAAGCACGTAAGGCTGGACAAAGATTTCACTGTGCGGACATACACTTTTCAATTTCTACTTACGATTTGTTTTCTTCACTCATGTCATTTTATCAGGATACACTTTCGGCTTCCCTGATGCTTAAAACACGTACTTGGCCTCCAAACACAGCTTCCTAGTATTAACTTCAAAGACACTATCACACCACAACGATATTGCGTCTTGCACCTGTAGAAGTTCGACTTGTTCTAATGTTGCCCTCTTGCGGAGAAACAAAACTCCAAGTTGACAACACTCCGTTCTCGCTGCAGAAAGTCCATTCCCTTGCTAAAGCAAACGGAGCGGTGGAAACTAAGCTCCCCGGTTCTAGCTGAGTACACTGGTATCAAAAGAGTAAGTTCAAATAAATATACCTCTTTTCTCTATGGGTATGTAACGACTGTTACAACCTCAAACAAAGGAAGTAGGTGATCCCCGAAATTTTTATAAACTAAATGTATGTCAAAATGAATATGAATAAAACAATTTTTACGTGTAAGTAAAGATCTTTTACGTCATTTACTCATCACCGCCAACGAACCGAGCAAACATATTCAATCTCTTTCATAACAAATAAACAAAACGTTCCATGGAAGTACGAAATTCTTATTCCTGATTGTTGTGCAACCATTACATATATATATATATATATATCATATTTAGCCGTTTTCTATCCACTGCTGGTCTCCTCATTCCTTTTCACACATCTAGGTCTGCTGCTATGTAGCTCCTGAAAAACGCTTGATTTCATCTACCCATCTTACATTTGGACGTCGTCTCGGTCGTTTCTTTTCTCTAGGAATCCAATGTAGTACATTTGTCGTCCACCTTCCATCTGTTGGTCTAGCTATGTGACCGGCCCATCTCCACTTCATCTTCTTCGCAGTCTTGATTACATCCTCTACCTTTGTTTGTGCGCGAATCCATTCATTTGTCTTGCTGTCCCTCCTGGTTATTCCTAGCATGCATCTCTCCATTGCTCTTTGTGTGACTCTCAATCTATGAGTCGTTTGCGCATTCAATGTCCAAGTTTCGCAGCCGTACATCATCACGGGTAAGACACATTGATTATAAACTTTACGCTTCAGACACATAGCTAGACTGCTTTTGAAAATAAAGTATAGTCTTCCAAACGAACTCCACGTCATTTTACGTCTTCTATTTATTTTATCAGTCAACTTAGCATTCGATGCTTTAAGCTGGCCTAGGTAAACATGCCTATTGTCTCTTCGCTAATCTTAATTTCCCTCTTTCTAGCATGTTGATTGTATATGACTTTTGTTTTACTTAAATACATTATAAGGCCCATTTTCGAACTCTCATTACTCAGTTCATCCATTCTAGTTTGTAGTTCTCCTGCACTTGAAGCAAACAGGACTACATCATCAGCGAACCGTAGATGATGAAGATATTTGCCATTAATTTTAATTCCAACTTCATCCCAGTTTGAGTTTTGGAACACTCTCTCCAGGACCGCAGAAAACAGTTTTGGAGAAATTGAATCTCCTTGTCTTACCCCTTTTCCAACTATAAATTTTTCACTTTCTTGTTGTAGTCTAATGACAGATGTGGCAGTCGAATAAATGTTTCGCAGTAGCTTGATGTATGCATTTTCGATGCCTTCATGTTCAAGTTATTTAAGTACTGCTGACAAAGAGACCGAATCGAAAGCTTTTTCAAAATTCAAGAATCCCAAACATAGTGGAAGTTCATATTCATTAATCCTTTCCATAACTGCTTTCAATGTTTGCATGTGGTCCATTGTGCTAAATCCACGACGAAATCCGGCTTGTTCCCTTCCCTGGTTAAAATCCAAGTCCCGTTCAATACGATTCAAAATAACTTTGGTGAACATTTTGTATAGAACTGACAGTAAACTAATTGGTCTGTAGTTTTCCACGCGCTCTTTGTCCCCTTTCTTGCACAACAAAATATAACAGCATTATTTCAACTTGAGGGTATTTCTCTCTTCCTCAGGCACATTGAGAATAATTTCGCAAGTTTCCCTTTCATCTTATCACCTCCCCATTTAAACATCTCTGATGTGAGTCCATCTTCTTTTGGCGATTTTCCGTTCTTCATCCCTCGAAGTACTTTATCTACTTCTTCTTTCATTACGTCTAGAACATCTACTTCATTTTCTTCTGTAGAAATTTTCAAATATTTTTATAATTTCTACCTTATTTCGTGTTACGGTCCCGTCTGATCTCTTAACTGCAATTATTTGCTTTTTCCCTATCATGAGCTGCTGTTTGGTTTTCTTCAGGCTCTTGTTTTCCTCGATTGTATTCTTACAAGATTTTCGTTATATCTTCGTACATCCTCTCTTATTTTCTTCCTTACGATTTTATTTAGTTCTATATATTCAATCCTCTTTATGTAATTTTCCTCTTCTTTCATTTCCTTTCTTTTCTTTATAAAGAGTTTAGTTTCTTCTAAGATTTTGCTCTCTTTTTTCTTTTTGATGCCTGCTATTTTCTTGGCTGTTTCTATTATTATCTCAGTCAGTATTTTATTTCTGCTATCGATGTCTTCTTCATCCTCTAACTCTTCCAAGGCGCTGAATCTGTTGCTTAGTTCTAACTCGAATGTCTGTCTGCTTTTCCCTAGATTTTCCAGATCTAAAAGTGGCGGTTTCCCTCTGATTTCATTCTCTCAAGTCTACTATTTAGTTTCAGCTTACATTTCACCATCCTATAATCACTCGAGACTTTGAAATTGTTCAGAACAGACACGGCTTGCCGAATTTCCCTGTTATTCGATAGAACGTAGTCTTTTTCGCTTTTGGTCCCATTTGGGCCTTTCCACGTCCACTTCCTCTGGAGATACAGTTCTTGAAAAATGTATTGGAAATGAACTGTTTGTTGGCTTCTGAGAATTCCACTAACTTCTCTCCTCTCTTGTTTCTTTTGCCAAATCCAAAGTTTCCAACTTTCGTGTCACTGCTCTGCTTGGTTCTTACTTTCGCATTGAAGTCTCCCATTACAATTTTGTAATGCGATTTGCTACTATCCAAAATCTTCTGTATCTCCTCGTATAGATCTTCGATTTCCTCCTCCGGGTGTGAGGTTGTTGGAGCATACACTTGTATAGTTTCCATACTGTACCTGTTGTTCATCCTTACTACTACCCGTGCGACTCTATCTGAAATTCCTTCAATTTCTGTGATCCGTGACTTCAGGTCTTTATTAATTATAAAGCCAACGCATTTTCTATTCCTTTAAAGTAGAACGTGTGCCCCGATGGTAGTTCCAACTGTTCTTCATTCTTCCTCCACACTTCTGATAGTCCTATGATGTTCCACTTAATCCTTGTTAGTTCATTCTGCAATTCTTCTAATTTGTCCTCTTCTGCAAGTGACTGACATTTGAGAGTCGCCACGTATAGGTTCGTTCGAGTTTCCGTGTCGGTGTCCTGGCAGTCTACAGTCCAAACCCGGGCATTTTGACTCTCTGACTTCCTGCAGGACTGACCGCTGCCGTTGCCAGCTGCATTCCGTCCTCCGGGTAATTAAGGCCTCCGAGGCTGTTTCCTTGCTTGTACCATCATATGTAAAGAAAGGAGGGGTGCTGACATTTCACTCACCACGCTGTGTGCTAATGCGGGTTGGTGAGCAGCCCGCCCATCCATGTTCGTTCGTCAAGCAGTTATTGGGTACTAACAGGCACCACGACGTGAACGTATGGATCGGACATTAGGTGTCTACCCCGGTCGGTTCCCTTAAGCCTTAGCAAGAGGAATTAAGTGGTCTCCACCCAGTTAGTGGAAGAAGCCTTTTGGGGCGACAGTCCCGGTTTGCCGGTCCTGTCCCGGTTTCGTATTAAGTATTTTCCACTTCTGTATATGGATTCTTTGTCTCGTAGTAGATATCCTAATTCAGTAATGGTAGAGTGTTTGTAAGCTCAAGTTCATTCTACACGAACTTTTAATTGACGTAGCATTAACAAGGCTGGGTATGTAAGGAGATCGGGGCATCCGGTTTGTTGATAGTGCGAAAATGGCGATTGTTCTTAAGACGAATGTTGAGAGGTTACGATGTACATTATATTAGAGGTGTAGCAGGTATTCTTGGGCTTTAGGGTGTACCGGCCACTAGGCAGTACTGAAAGTGACTGTCAGAGAAGTTATGAAAATAGAGCACGTCCGGCATCTGGGTTTTTGCATATATGGACGCCGGTTTGAATTGGCAGCGAGGAAGGATTCGTACGGACCAAGATGTTTCTAAGATTAGGGGATGCTGAAAGCTAATCTCGGTGCGGTGGGAAATACTGATCTTGTGTATGGATCGGATTGGAGAATGTGGAAATGAGAGTGTAGGATTTAATTGATCTTGGTTAGTTTATAATGAAATTGGGTGATTAGAGCCCGTGGGTAGGATTTAGTGGGTTCAATGTGTGCGGATGTACGACGAACCTGTTTGATTACAAGCTTAGATGTCCATAAAGTACCTAACGCTAGATAGTCCACGTACCCGACCTTTTACCTATTACCGAAAATCTAAACCCCGTCCAGGTTGACCAGAGCCTCCTGGAGCTGTTAGTTGTAAGTTTCAGTAGCAGAGGTGGTGCAATTCAGATGGGGTTGCCCTCTGAGGTCAAACGAGAAAGGAATCGCTTTCTTGGTGTGGTAAGGATGGGAACCTGAGTAGTATAAATACTGCATATAGTTGGTAGGATTTTATGTGAACGGAAGTATTGAGGGTGTTGTTTTCTAAAGTAATGTCCACATAAAGGAATGTGACTCTTTTGTTAAAAGTGGACCAAGTGAACTGGATAATACGAAATTGGTTCAGCTTTCTAAGAATGTGTAGAGGCTAGTTTCATCATGAACTAACAACATCGTCCAAAAAACGGATCCAAAGTAGTAGTTTCAAAGGTTGAGTTTGCAAGAAATCAATCATGTTCGAGCTTGCCCATAAACCGATAAGCACAAGAAGTGCCATTCTCGTATACATGCCTGTGGCTCGGATCTGAAGGTAGTGTTTGTCGTCAAATGTGAAGTGGTTACATGTGAGATTTAAGTTCGAATATAAAGTTTGGGTCTGGTTAAGGAAGAATTCCAAAGCAGCTAAGGCATAGGAATGAGGAATGTTGGTATACAAGGAAGTAACGTTTATGTTACAAAGCAGTGTCAGACGGGAAAGTAGGTAATTTACGGATGATTTCTAAGAAGTGATAGGTGTGGCGTATGTAGGCAGGCAGCACTTGAACATGTGGTTGAAGGCAAGAGTCAACGAGAGCGGAAATGAAAATTGTAGCTGACTACGATGGGTCTGCCTAAGTTATCTGGTTTGTGGATCTTCGGTAATAGGTAAAAGGTCGTGTACGTGGGCTGTCTAGGGTTAGGTACTTTATGGACATTTCAGATATGCCCTCACGAGAACTATTAGCGGTAGTGAAATCGGAGATTTGATGTTCGGGGGTGTAGGTTAGGTCCGTGGCAGTGGGTTGTAGGTGCTGGAGTCAGTCAGTTGACAGTAACCCTCCTGGAGGTATTACGCTTTGTGTAAGGCTACGGTGGTGGAACCCTTATCCGCTGGGAGGACCATTACTTCATAGTTTCCCACAACTCAACCACCCAGTAATAATAACGATCAGAACTCACGACTCAGTCCTCAGGAATACCGGACCATCCCGGAAATTCCATTGCTACCTCATTTTCCCATTCAAGCCGTAGAACCACTTCCTGTTATAAAATATATTCTTCCTTTGCACGCGAACTAAGAAAGCGATATTTTTGAGTAAAAAAAAATCCACCTATTCTAAACACACCTTCCAATAAGCTCCATACTACTCTTGAACGCCCTCCGTCCTCTCAAACATGAACCCACCTCCACTTCCTAGCAACCATAATCCGGAACGTTACATCTTCTCACGTTATCTCTGCTAGTAAAAATAGTGGGTTCTCACGTCAGATGACCGACCTACCTAACCCATAACCAACGCAAAGCTCTCTTGACGCTACGCGAGAAAAATGACAATGGTCTTCGAAGTGGATAAGGGTTCCACCACAGTAGTCTTAAGACAAAGTTGACACCTCCAGGAGGCTTACCGTCAACTATCCGACTCTAGCACCAAACCCACCGCCACAGAACTAACCTACACACACCAGAAGAAAATTTCCTATTTCATTCCCGCTAATGGTTCTCGCGAGAGTATATCTCAAAAAACATATAATACCTAACCCTGGACAGTTCACACACCCCGACCTTTCACCTGTTACCGAAGATCCACAAACCAAGTAACCCAGGCAGACCCATTGTAGCCAGCTACAATTTCCCTACTAAAAGCACGCTCATACTGACTACTCCCTTCAAATACATGTTCAAGCGATGCCTTCCTACATAGGCGACACCTATCGCTTCTTAGAAATCATCTGAAAACTATCTGCTCTGCCGTCTGACACTGCATTGTACTATAATTGTTGCTTCCTTCTATACCAACATTCCTCATTCCCATGGGTTAGCACCTTTGGAATTCTTCCTTAAGCAGAGACCCAAATTTCATATCTCAACCATAGCTTTCCTTTTTAACCTGACCAACCTAGTTCTCACATATTGCAACTTCATCTTTGACGACAAACACTACCTTCAGATCTGAGGCACAGCCATGGGTACGAGAATCGCACTTCTTATGCTTATCTGTTTATGGGCAAGCTCGTACATGATTTCCTGCAAACACAACCTTTGAAACCGCTACTTTGGATCCGTTTTTTGGACGATGTCCTGATGTTATTAGCTCAAGGTGAAACCAGTCTCAACACATTTTTAGAACAGCTGAACCGATTGCGTGTTATCCAGTTCACTTGGTCCACTTCTAGCAAAAGAGTAACACTCCTTGACGTGGACATCAACTTAAAAAACAACACCCTCACTACTTCCGTTCACATAAAACCTACCAACCACATGCAGTATTTACACTACTCAAGTTCCCATGCTTACCACACCAAGAAAACGATTCCTCTCTCCCTTTCTTTCAGAGGTCAGCGCCTGAATTCCACCACCTCTGCTGCTGAAACTTACAACCAACGCCTCCAGAAGGCTCTTGTCAACCGAGGCTACCCTTCTAACCTTGTAATCAAACAGATCTGCCGTGCATCCTCGCACACTCAACCTACTCAAAAATCCAACCCACCGACTCTAATCACCAAGTTCCATCCTAAACTAACCAAAGTCAATCAAATCCTACACTCTTAATTTCCACATTCTCCAATCTGACCCAGACACAAGATCAATATTTTCCACCAAACCGAGATTACTTTTTCAGCATCACCTAATATTAGAAACATCTCAGTCCGTACAAATCCTACCTCGCCACCACCGCAAACCGGAGCCCACATATACAAAAGAACCAGATGCAGGACCTGCTCTATTTTCGTCAATTCTCCCATAGTCACTATCAATATTGCGAGTGACCGGCACACCTTAAATCCCAAGGGTATCTGCCACACCCCTAATGTAATATACATTGTATCTTGTAAATTCTGTGATGCGTTGTATGTGGGGGTGGGTTGAACAGGTTGGCTTTTCAGCATTCATCTTAAAAACCATCGCCAGTTTCGCAATATCAACAAACCGGACGCCCCAGTCTCTTTACACACCCAGTCATACAACCTTAATTTTGATCTCCTTCCTTCTTGCGATAATACACACATTGCCCTCTACGACTAGCACCTCAACACGCCGTCTGTGGGAGGGGGCCTCTAGTCATGGCTTGAGTGCAGAAATGAAACCTGATCTTAAAATTCAATGACTTCTAAGCCTCCTGTTTCGTCTGCATTTTGAACACATTTCCTACCACGATCTCTTCCCGAACTTACACGCAATATATCAATTGTTCCAAGTTTCTGAAATCTACACGCTATACAGTGTAGTGGTTTAGCGAAAATATCGTCACAGACTGAATTAAAGCGACAGATTTTACACAGTTCTTCTATACCCTCAGTACAATCAATTTCTGGCGAGGTGCCGGATTTTCGGGTCCGGCATCTTGAAATATAACGCTATCTTTATTTTCGTCAAGGTTTTTCGACTTTTCTTCAAAAATCGCTGATTATCTCCCTCAATGGTTGAGTTTCAATTCCCGGCAATTTGAGCCCAATACTACTTTTGTAGCTTTCATAGTTTTCGACATACAAGCTTCCAAAATTTGATATTTTGTAAATTTTCGGCTTTTCTTCAAAAATCACTTATTATATACCCTAATGGTTAATTTTACAGCAAAACGTGTTCAAATATTTTATTTGCCATTAAATTCCCTACAATTTGAGTCCAATACCACTTTTGTAGCTTTCACAGTTTTCGCCATACAGCTTTCAATGTTTTGACTTTTTTGTAAATTTTCGGCTTTTCTTAAAAAATCGCTGATTATCTCTCCAATGGTAGAGTTTAACGCAAAAAGTGTTCGATTAAGTTTTATTTCAAATTAAATTTCCTACAATTTGAGTACAATACCGCTTTTGTATCTTTAATATTTTACGTGATATTAAGATTTTAAAGGTTAGACTTTTTATAGATATGATTTCGTTATTTTTTGTCGATGTTTGCTAAATAGCTTCTCAGTGCTTTTGTGTATGGTAACAACTATTTAAACCAAGAACTATGCAAAATCTGCCGCTTGAATCAATCCCTTTGAGGTTGCGTGCGGAACTGACGGCGTGAACTCGATCCGCTTTATTATTTTCTGACAATACATGACGTAGTACAAAGTTATTGACACAGGTATACAAATAGTGAGCAATATGTATCAAGTAGTCTACGTGGAAAATATGTCGATTCATAGAATACACTACAGCAATGTTGTCGAACACAATAAGCACTTGTTTAGGATACATGACAAGGGCCGCCACAGCTGCGGCAAGAAACTCTGTGACAAAGATAGGATATGCTGGAGAGAAGCGAGTCACAAAAAGTTCGGTACCATCTTCCAGCACATCTGGACATAGGGGTGCCATCCACAAACAGTAGTACGGACAAAGTCAGGTTGAAACAAATTACAAGGCACTGATAAAGTTTTTGAAGCATTGTCCACTGAGGAAAAATATTTTCGGTGAGAGCAGACACTAGCGGAAGGCTCAACGATGTAAGCGGATCGGCGCAACTGAAGTAGCCAGCGATGACTGTTTGAAGACGGAAAGAGACTACCGAAAATAGCGTTGGGTCAAAGCGGAAGATATGAAAATACTTAGGCAAAATAAACACTGACACAAGAGTCTCGGTCTTGCCGAGGTCATCAAATTGCGAAACCGCTGGGCATCGGAACGATTTTGCTACGCATCTCCATGAGGTGCACTCGCTTTTTTGCTATGTTCGCTCCAGCGCTTCGCTTCTTTCTTAAAAACAGTGTATCCGATCACTGGTTTAGCGATTGCAAGCGCCCTAGGACCCCCCCCCCCCAAAAGGTATTATAAACCATTAGCATATTATTATAAACATTAGGCATACAGACGTAGTTAATAACTAGGCAACATAAAATGAGTTCTTTCAGTGAAGACGATAACCATTTTAAAGTGGTCCATGAATATATGGTGAGCATATTATTATAAACATTAGGCATGCAGACGTAGTTAATAACTAGGCAACAAAAAGTGAGTTCTTTCAGTGAAGACGATAACCATTTTAAAGTGGTCAGTGATGAAGTCGTAATAGTGGAGGACAACATTCAAGGTATATGTTCCAAATATAATAGATTTTCGCTTTCTGTTACTTTCCACAAATGTTTCTACTGGAAACTGCTCCGTTGTACGTAATTTGGCCCTTGTACTCATAACTGTTGGGTTCATTTCCGTATACGGCATCCATCGCCATAGCGCCAGCTCCTTGCTCGTGTGCTGATTACTGTACAGATTTACGTCGGAAATTTAACGACATGTGTTTAAAGTGTACAAAGGTAGTGAAAAATGGCGTCTTGTGTGATACCTGTGATAGATGGTTACATTTTCGGTGTGCCAATGTTGAAGATGAAGAAGTTTTGAATGACTGTGAGCAGTGGTCTTGTCAGCAGTGTATCGAACGAGGCGTTGATAATAGCAAGACTGAAATAAGTAGTGAAGATAGTGACTATAGTTCTATCCTGAAAATACTTAGCCTACTGCAGGAAGATTTAGAATATTTAAAAGCAGAAAATAAGAACTTAAGGGAAAAACTGGATAAAGTAGAAGCTGAGCGAGAAGATAAAAATAGCTCTATGACATCTTGGTCCCAAGTAACAAAAAACCGTGCATTTTCTTCAAAGCAAACTTCGCAGGCAGATGTTAGTACTACTACTAATTTTCAAAGTGATAATGTTTTCAATGTATTAGCTAGGGAAACAAATGCTGGAACAGTTTTGGATGAAGTGATGGGAGTGCCTTACATAAGCACATCAAGTACAAGGGAAACAGCAATTAAGGGGGAAAGTACAAGGAAACCAGCACCTAAATTTAAAAGTTTAAAGGAACTTGCAGCTGAAGTGATAAGGTCTACGGTACAACATGGGAACGTAAGAAATGTGAAATGTAAGGAAAAGAGAAAATTACTTCTTTATGCAGATAGGCATGGACGGGGTCTAATGAAAAAAATCAGTGATGCTGAGACGAGTGGTTTTGAAATCTCTCCGTGGGTAAAACCTGGTGCTTTATGTGAGGAAGTGGTGAATGGAAGTGCTAGTAACAATGAGGACTTAAATATGCATGACTCTGTTGTCATCATTGGTGGTTCAAATGATATATCTAGAAATGAAACGGACAACGCACTGAATAGTTTGAAACGAACCTTAGACAACTTATCCTTCACTAATGTTATAGTAGTAAATTTTCCTCGTAGATTTGACCTTATGGACGAATCACGTTTGAATAGAGAAATAGAGAGCGCTAATGCGAAGTTAACAAAAATTGTAAATCAGTTTCACAATGTTAAACTTATAAACGTAAGTGACTTTCATAGAAGTCTGTATACCAGACATGGTATGCACTTAAATGTTAGGGGTAAGCGTAGGTTAGCTACTGAAATATGTTTAACAATTAGTCAAAATGACATACAGCCTATACAGTCGGATACTTTTTTTAGACCAGTAATAAAGATGCCTACAGAGTGCTTGGTAAATATCCAAGATAAGTTATTAATGAGATCAGAGGCTAGAACAATGGTAAATGTAAATAATTACAAAACCTCTAATTTCTGTATTTATCATCACAATGTACAAGGTTTAGGAAACAAATTGGATTTTTTTGATGTGTTACTCCATGATGAATTAAAAATGGTACAAGTACTATGTCTATCTGAACACTGGATGGATCAAGATACTATTACAACAGTAAAGCTTAGGCATTTTCGATTAATCACTAATTACTCCTGCAACACTGTGTCTCGTGGTGGGGTTACAATCTTCGTCAATGAATATATTCGCGCACAAGAAATTGATGTTAGCAAATACTCATGTGACTTACATTTCGAGATAGTTGGGGTGAGACTTCCTGATATAAGAATGCGTATATTTTGTATATATAGAACCCCCAGTAGCGATTTTGAAATTTTTGTTAATGCATTACATTTTATTTTAGGTAATAGTTCAAATAAATCTGAAAAAATAATTCTATGTGGGGATCTAAATGTTGATTGGCTAACTCCATCAGTAAACAAAGAGCAACTTCAGATGCTACTTAATACTTACGGATTAGAGGCAATAGTCAATGTACCCACCCGGCAAGACAAATCTGCTCTAGATCAATTTGTACTACCCAAATCGTTTGGTTATCAGAAATTATTTGTAAAAAATTTAGGGTTTTCTGACCACGATGCTATACAGCTTACTTTTAAATTGCATGGAAAAATTGATAAGAATGATAAAATATATACGGTGCAGTCTAGGAATTTCTCGCGCAAAAACATGGAAAATTTTTGTGGTAATTTATCGACAGAATTATGGGACAGTCCATATAAGGCTGGTACAGTTGATCAGAAGTATCAACAATTTCTTAAAACTTTCTTGTACTATTTTAATATCACCTTTCCGGCAAAACCTAGAATAGTAAGAAAAAAACCAATGTTAAATGGATTAACAAAGGAATACTTACCTCCAAGTTAACTTTGTTTCGCTATAACAAAGCTGCTCAAAGCTAAACATCAAATTTCTTCGGATGTCGTAAACTATATCAAGAACTACAGAAAAGCGTATCGTATGGTAATAAAAACAGCTAAATTTTCTTATAACAATACGTATATCTCTAGGTCCAAGAACAAAACAAAAGCCATGTGGGATGTCATAAATGAGAGTACTGACCAAAGAAAAGTAAATACCATAGATTATTTGTGTGTAGATAATAAGATATGTACTGCCCCAAAGGATATTGCAAATACATTTAGTAATCATTTTCAAATGACTACACAGTCGTCACCTAATAAAACCACCCACACAAAAATTAATACGATTCAATTTAATGGCCAAACTATGTTTCTGACACCAGTTACTGAGGAAGAAGTATCACGCACAATAAGTAAATTATCGGTCTCAAGTTCATCAGGAATTGATGATGTTCCGAGTAAGGTTATTAAAATATGTGCTCCTCACATCATAAAAGTACTCTGTCATCTTCTCAATGTATCTTTTGAAACAGGAATGTTTCCCAATAAGTTAAAATTTGCTAAGGTCATCCCTATTTATAAAAAAAGGTGATATGTATGATCCGAAAAACTATCGCCCTATTTCTATTTTAACAACATTTTCAAAAAATTTTGAATCTTTGATGCTATCGCGCTTAAATAATTTCTTATATTCTTGTAATATCATATCTAATCGCCAACATGGTTTTCAGAAAAATAAATCAACGGATACAGCCCTTTTTGATGATTTTCTGACGAATACTATGGCTAGATTAAATAAAGGATATGTCGTTGGACTGTTTGCTGACCTCTCAAAGGCTTTTGACACTGTTGATCATCAAATATTACTTTCAAAATTGTATCGTTATGGAATTAGAGGCATTTCTTACGATTGGGTTAAATCATATCTTACTGATAGAATGCAATCAGTACAAATCAAAAAACGTATTCAAAATAACTTAGGTACATCGTTCTCCACTGTCAAAAAAGTTAGTAAAGGTGTCCCCCAAGGCTCCATATTGGGATCTATACTTTTTTTCACTATACATCAATGATCTACTGCAATGTATACAACCTAGTTTCGGTGTACTATATGCTGATGATGTAAATATACTTGTGTCAGGCAACTCTATGAAGGAATTAAACGAAAATTTGAAATCTACTTCTGACAAACTTGTAACTTGGTTTTCAGCAAACAAACTGAATCTAAATTATGGAAAAACAACTATTCTTAATTTTCATCTAAAAAAAACAAAGCCTGCTCTCTCCCTTAGCTATCCTTGATTCAGGAACAATTACGATCTCATCCGGTCAAATTTTTAGGAGTTTTAATTCAAGATAATTTCCAATGGGATGAACATATAAACAAATTAGCTAGTAAACTAAGTTCAGTATGCCTTGCGCTCTACAGATTATGTAATACTGTTTCACGCCAGTCACTTTTATCGTTGTACTTTGCAAAATTTTATTCACTAATAAACTATGGAGTGATTTTTTGAGGTTCCTCAACCAAGGTTATAACGCTATTCCGTCTACAAAATAGAGCAATTAGGTTAATTTTTGGTTTACGTAGAGGTACATCCTGTAAAGATACGTTCAGGAATCAAAAACTGCTGACTTTACCATGTCTATATATGTACAGGTCTATTTTATATGTAAAAAAAAATGAAGAACTATTAATTCGTTGTAACAGTATTCATTTATATAATACTAGGCAACAAAAAAATTTATATGTTACACAGCAAAATTCCTCTTCTTTTCAAAAAAGCGTATATATGAACTATACACGCTTATACAATAAACTTCCGCTAGACACGAAAGGTATAAGCAATATTAATATATTTAAGAGAAGACTGTTCAATTTCTTTGTACAAAAGTCTTATTTCACAATGACTGAATATTTAACTGATAATCTGTAATGTTTTGTTATCTGACAACTGTAATGCTTACTATTCGTAAGCTAATGTACAAGCTGAATAAATTGAAATTGAGATTATTTTTTATGTATTTATAATCCTCTGGCACCCCTTTCCCACAGTTTTATTGTTGTTCCTTTACGGCATTACTTTCTATGGAATTTTGTTCATTTTCGATCATAAACTGGAGTCTGTATAAAAAAAACATTCAATTTGCGAACATTTTCATGGTGAAAAAGTACTTACGGAAATGCATCTGATAACTCATTTAGTTAATATAAAGTTTCACCTTTAAGGTTGATTTTACTGCTTAAAAGTAGCTCAAATTACACGACTCGACTTATTCGCAACACAAATATATGACAGAGTGCGAGTCTATGCGTGTTATTTTCGTTATCTATATGCTTCAAATAAGGTCCAAAAACATGTCCGAAGTCAAAACTCGCTGAACAGCAAAAAGAGTTCCCTTGTAAATTTTAGTTAAACACAATATCCGTGTATGTTTGGTCTTCCTTTGGAACTTACCTGGAGCACGGAGAATGGTAAATAATTGGAACAGTGACTAGAAGATGACAGAGAGCATAATTCTATGGATTGTTACAAGGTAAGAACTTTAATGTCTAAATTATTTTGTACATCATTTTCGATAACCCACGATTGCATTCTGTCAAAGCTTGTGAAACATAGTTGTGTGCCTAAAACAGCACGTAAACTAAAAGTAAAATAATAAAATGTTGGTAAAGTTGTTCAAATTAAAGCGAAATTGAACTTCGGTAGTTCTATTCTGTACATTTACATGAACAATATTACATATTTCCGTTACTATTGACGCATTAAGGCAGGCAATGATAAGTATAGCTTTTACTATTCCCTATACCCGGTGTAAAATTTTCATATGAAACTTATAAATTTCTTAAAAGCAAGACTTGCAAGACTATTGCAAGCAAGACCAAGACCAGGGATACCGATGCAAGACCAAGACTGGGTGTGCAAGACCAAGACCGCTACGGTCTTGGTCTTGGTATTGCTTTTGCTCATCACTACTGACATAGTTATTGTTGACACTTTAACTCCTAGGTAAACGAGTTCCTTGCTAGACACTAATACAATTTTCTTAATATTAACTGCAAATGTAGAGTTGCATACTATGGACACTGCTTGACTCACTTGTGACACTGACCCGTAAAGGAGTATGTTATCATAATACAAAATATATGTGCACACATCACTGAAGAGGAACTTAATTCTTTTCGCATGTCCGTTTGCATTAATAATGGCGATAATGTCCATCCCATTGGTATCTCTTACCACATTTAATACCAAAGAATTGACGTGTATAAATAGCCAAGGTAATGTGGTAGAAATCGTCTCTGAGGTCAATTTTAGCAAAAACAGTTTCTGTTGACATTTGGTTCACGAAGTCCGTGTCGGGTGGTAAGTGAACGGGAGGGGAAGAAGAATAGGAGGTCCAATCATGGCAGTCGTATATTACCCTTCCGCTGTCGTCTGATTTCACGTCCACAAACATGTGAAAGGAGTTTATTATTAAGTAGGGAGAAATTTCTAAGATGTCTGCTGACGACATGTTCTCAAGAATTGGTAAGAGCGCACGGGGAGTGCCACGCATGACAAAGGGATAGTTATCCGGCGGAGTATGATGTAAAGGCGATACGGTGACCAATTTCCCAGGGGACGAAAAAGGCTTCAATATCTCAGGATTGAGAGACTTCGGCAAACTGTAGAACTGGGGAACGGCAGCGTCCCGATCTTCAGAAAGGTCCCTGTCCGGAGTAGAATCTCCGGGCGTCCCGGCGTAACTTTGGATTACAGCCAGGGCCGTCACACTTGAATAGGCAAAATGTGTTCCCTCTTGTCAAACGCTAGAGGCTTTACTGGGCGGTGCTTTTCATCGACAAAAGAAAGCTATAAAGCGTTAGTATTTTTGTTACTCGTATTATCTGTTAGGAAGAGGTTTTATTTTCAAAAATAATTTTAAATTTAGTGCAGAACTTAAAATCTCGAATTTAAAAGGTAATATTTAAAAAACGTGTTTTAGAACTTATTTGAAATATAATTGTTGAAAACGAGTACGTAGAATAAGAAAAGGAATCCCAAAATGCGTGTTTTCCAAATATAATTACAGAACTTCACGGGTACATACTTTCTCTCGGTAGAGACTTGGTTGAAATACATAAATTATTACATTTTTCGTGAAAATGCCCCAGGCTTTCTGGATAGTACAATAGGAGAAATTCTTCCATGGCCAACCTTTAGTAATATTTCAGTTGGAACCAGGGCTGTATTCTAAGGTATACGCCGCATAGCTTCTGATTAACCTTACACGTTAGCGTATACCTTCTCCTATGATGCGTACACTATCTAATTTCTTTTCATGGAGCTACTCCATCATAATCACTTCGGTTCCCGAGGAACCGGAATCACCATTCAATTCCAGGGATCCCGGTTTGTCTACTGAAAGCACTTTATATCCAGTGTAATCGTAACTCAACTGATGTAATAAAAACGGATATAGTCGAACATAAGGTAATGTATCATTAAACGTAAACAATCAAAGATGTAATATTATATTAAAAAGCTAAGATTACACCTACCATAAAATACTTACAAAGGAACAACATCGAAGCAAGTAAGTCATGAAACTATCAATTGGCCATGATAAAAGATTGTTATTTTTAATCGACTTAACCCAATTCGTAACATCTCAAATTAAATAACGAAACTGCACTTCACGTAAATAATTTTCATTTCAAAAACACTACATTTTGGAACACTTCCATTATACTCACTTCTGTTCATTTGAACGAGTCACATTACACTATTTTAGTTCCGGCTATTCAGAAACACGTAAGAATCAATGTAGTAAACCATGTTTTCGTTAAAACGCATTTTCATTATTTAAATTATATGTTTCATTGTGTTGTTTTCATCATAAATGAAATTATTTCGTTTCTTTATAACAATATAAATTTAAAAAAATTCCTTTCGGTAGGCCTACAGGCTGAGGTAGATCTCGAAGGTTTTAATTCTTTTTATTTTCAAAAATTCAAATCTCACCTTATATGAGAGCTATCGAGAAACTATTTATTGAATTGTAGATTACTCATCAAGAGCTGTTCAACGATACCCCACAAGACGTGTGTGTATATATATATATACTCGCTTTGCTTCGCTGGGAACGCTGCTCCCCAGAGCCCCGTAGGGGGTTCGCCCCCAACTTCCAGTGTTTTTGAAAGGATGCGCCTGCTTTATCTTAACCAAAATCTCCCTGCAGCACTACATCACAATGGTGTCAATCTCCACCCTCCCACGCGGAGCTGCTCCCCCAAAGGGGAGGTTTGCCCCATTGTAAACTACTCTTGGTCATACACCTTCAAAGAACATTTCGTTTCTCTACCTTCAATGATTTGGACATTGGGTTTTTGGGGCGGCCATTTTGGATCCAAGTTGACGACTTCTTGAAAGTTTTCTTGTATTGTCGTGACCTACTTGTGATGGTACATATTCAAGTAAAGTTTCATTTATCCAGCTCAAACGGTGTGCAAAATGGGATTCTGGGCGGTCATTTTGGATCCAAGATGGCGACTTTTCCCAAATGTTATAAAATTTCCCTAAATTACTCATCGCAATGCACATTTATGCCAAATTTCGTATCTCTAGCTCAAACGGTGTGGAAAATCGATTTTTAGGTCCGCCATTTTGGATCCAAGATGGCGTCTTTGGATACATCATGTAATATTTTAGTAACATACAAGTGATAATGTACCGTGTTACCAAATTTGATATGTCTAGCTTCAGCCGTTTAAGCTGTGTATGGGTTCGGGTTGAGGTGTGTACAACAATGGGTTCGGCGGCCATTTTAGATCCAAGATGGCCACTTTTCCAACATTTCGTAATATTTTCTTGAACTACTAGCGACAATACACCTTTATGCCAAATTTCATATCTCTAGCTCAAACGATATGGAAAATAATTTCTCGCTTCCGCCATTTTGGATCCAAGATGGCGTCTTTGAACTCATTAGGTAACATTTTCGTAATGAAACAGTGATGTTGTACCTTTATGTCAAATTTGATTTCAATAACCCCAGCGGTTTAGGCTGTGTATTCTATACAACAATGGGTTCGGCAGCCATTTTGGATCCAAGATGGCGACTGATTTCGCTCATTAACGAACTTAACCGAGCTATTAAGCCTAGAAACAATATATCAAAATTTCGTTCAAATATCTTCAAAATTATGGCCGCTAGTATATATATACAGGGTGGTAAGGTTTTGGACCGACGAACTTCGGTTGGTGATAGTACAGTGAAAAATAAAGAAAAAAAGCCCAGGCAACGGGGGGAAATTCCGAGGCGTTACGGAGCTACAGTATACCGAAAGCGTGGGAAAATGAAATTCACAGCGGATTATTGTGAAAACGAAAAAGCGGAGAGTAGGCGGTTGAGACTAAATTAGAGGAAGTCTCACCCGGGCAATCCAAAAATGCATATCGGAAATTGTTACAAGTAGGGCGCAAGGGATTCCCCGAAGGAAGTAGGGGATTCCCAGAAAGCCTTCCAAGTAAAGATGGGTCGAAATGAAAACAAATGGGATGGGTTATCAACAGGTAACAATAATTCATTACCGGCACATCGATATCTCAACGTGAATTAATGTTATGAACATTTTTATAAAATAATGCATGGTTGCATATCAGACAGGGGTGATAATTAAAAACAGTCAACGAGCGTTTGGCTTATTTATTAACAATGAGAGAGACTAGAAGTATCCAGTCGGATGGTGGTGAGTACGCATCTCACCAGCTGCAGTGTAGTAAAAAAAGACGTTCTCGTTGGTCGAGAGGTCTGCTTTCAGGCGTCCGTGATGTCACAGCAGTCTTGCATTGAAGCCCGCCTGGAAAAGAATCAGGTGTATGATTAAAGCGTAACAGCATGCAAAAGATGTACGGAGGGTATTAGTTAATGAAGAGGCACGTTCGGCTGGTTAGTAGAAAGAACGCAATGTAATAGAGCAGCCAAAGAAGGATGACATGGAAGAGAGAAAATAAACACGCGTGTCTACGAGACATCAGGTTTCAACCGATGCAAGGCAAAAAGTAGCAAGTTTTCCATTTGATGTCACAAGCTTAAATGGTTTAATCTGGTCTATTCTACACAAGCAAACAAAATACGTGCAAGAGAATGATGAATCCGAGCTGAGTCGGAACGTACGAACATGTACCTATTGCAATGCAAAATGTACATATAGTAGAATACCCGAAAAATGGTATTTGTACATTCTAGCAACTCTGATTTATAACTCGACTATGGGACATTGGATGTTTTGCGTGCTAGTCTGTACAAACGCTGTGTTGTGTATTCTCCAGTGTATGAGTATTGACGCTCGTTAGCCTGTGTCTCGTACTAGTGGTATTTTGGTCAAGGGGGCGGATTCGATTGGGTTTGCGACTCTGTCCGTTGCACGAGTGTGAACCGAGAGGGTCAGATTATAGTTGAAAATGCAGAATTTGGTGTATGTGATGGAGTGTCAATGCCAAATCATCGTCTCGTCATCTAGCCCGTAATTAAAGACTGTGGTCGCTACCCTCCTCTCCCATGATTATGCATTAGATTAATTCATGTATCGTAGTTTATGTACTAGAATTGCCTATACCCATCCACATTTCTGTGTAGGTCCTGAAATCCGCTCCAACGCGAAGCAGAGCAAATACTATTCACTCCTGTGGTCTCGTGCTTGATTGAATTGTACGAGTTATAAACGAGCTGGTGCGTATGTACGGACGAGACCTAGAATATGTGGTCAAGTTGGCTCCGAACGACTGCTTTCAGGAGACCCGGACGGAAGTTGAACTCGTGACTGGGACACGAAGCAAGCACGCTAACCTCTCGGTCACTCCGAGTCATTGTGATCGTTAATGCATTCCAACACCCGGAACTTCCTTTTGTATGATAACGCCAAGTGTTTCTTCCAACAACACACTGAGCTACACATTGCTACATACATTTCACTACATTCTCCCATTGCTGCGGACGGCAATGGCCACAACTCCAGCTAAAAAGTTACAGGTGTACGTTTACGACGCAGCTAGAATTCATCATGCCCGTTAACGCATTTTTTCTTGTGTAGAATAGACAGATTAAACTATTTAAGCTTGTGACATCGAATGGAAAACTTGCTACTTTTTGCCTTGCATCGGTTGAAACCTGATGTCTCGTAGACACGCGTGTTTGTTTTCTCTCTTCCGTGTCATCCTTCTTCGGCTGTTGTATTACACTGCGTTCTTTCTACTAACCAGCCGAACGTGCCTCTTGATTAACTAATACACCCTTTGCATGCTGTTACGCTTTAATCATACACCTGATTCTTTTCCAGGCGGGCTTCAATGCAAGACTGCTGTGACATCACGGACGCCTGATAGCAGACCTCTCGACCAACGAGAACGTAGTTTTTACTACACTGCAGCTGTTGAGATCCGTACTCACCACCATCCGACTGGATACTCCTAGTCTCTTTCATTGTTAATAAATAAGCCAAACGCTCGTTGACTGTTTATAATTATCCCCCCTGTCTGATATGCAACCACGCATTATTTCATAAAAATGGTCATAGCATTAACTCACGTTGAGATATCGATGTGCCGGTAATGAATTATTGTTACCTGTTAACAACCCATTCCATCTGTGGTCCTTTCGACCCATCTACTTGGAAGACTTTCTGGGAATCCCCTACTTCCTTCGGGGAATCCCTTGCGCCCTACTTGTAACAATTTCCAATATGCATTTTTGAATAGCCCGGGTGAGACTTCCTCTAATTTAGTCTCAACCGCCTACTCTCCGATTTTTCGTTTTCGCAATAATCCGCTGTGAATTTCATTTTCCCACGCTTTCGGCAGGCTGTAGCTCTGTAACGCCTCGGAATTTTCCCCCGTTGCCTGGGCTTTTTTTCTTTATTTTCACTGTACTATCACCTCCCGAAGTTTGTCGGTCCGTAACCTTACTACCCTGTATATATTTTGATATCGTACCGATCTCAATAGGTAGAATTTTCTTCGAAATTTACCTAAAAACATTAAAAACATAACAATAAGAAATATTTAAATCCATAATTAACAATAATATAATCACATTCTAAACAATCTTCTCATTATAAAAACGTATTATTTTGTGTTAACGTATAAAGTCAGTGTTCGTGTTCGAGTGGTTTAATATTTTATTCTTAAATATTGTAAGATGATAGCAAATGTCAGTGATATTGTTAATTTATATCAGCAAAGGATTGCATTCCAAATGAAAATTTCAAAATCAGGAAGAAATGATGGATGTTTTTAAGGAACGCCTGGTGTACCAAGTAGGGTTTTCGTTTCAAAATTATGTGAAAATGACGACCTTGCAAATTATATATTTCATAATAACTGCAAACGCGATAATATCGATCCTATTAATAAGTTCATTGATATTGTAACCCACCACTTTTCTTGGTGATTATCACATTAATCTACATTATTAGTTCAACGTGTTGTTAGTAATTATGTTAAATCGTTTAAAAATTCTTTTCAATTTAATTTTACGTTTATTTTAATTATATTTTACATTATTTGGTGTTAAACTAAATTCGGTTTAGTTAGGTTTGATATCATAGCTATTAAGTTCAGATTACATTAGATAAAAATTCTTTCCAAGGAGGAACCGAAATCACCATACAGTTCCAGTGATTCGATTCTAAAAATGAATCCAATCGCTAGAAATGGATGGTGATTGCTCCTCAGGAACCGAAGTTAATATAATGGAGCAGTTCTACATTTTTTAATCACGAATGTTATTTCGAGTAGATGCGCTACAAACATTATAAGATTCACCATGGAAAATGCGTTTATAAACATCAATAAACTAATTAAAAGGATCAACATTATCGCGTTGAATCTTATAACATACAATAATTAAGAAAACTGAAATTAGCAAGGTAAATTACAAAGGATGCCTGCCGATTCTAACTGTTGAGTGGTCCCTTCAGCCTTCTCCACAAACTTACAGTTCTATTTGAATGAGCACTAGTTGTGAGATCAACAAAGTGAACACTATGATTAACTGTTAGGAAAACGAAGATCCATTACTAATGATATTCATACGACCACAATGAATTATCTTGAACTGATTGCGTGCTTTCATTTGTGAAATATTAAAGAGTCTCCACATACTCGTTGTTAAATAAATAATGTAATTTGTGAAGTACATTTAAAATAATTAACTTTTTCTTTATGAGACCAACATCCATACTGAAGTTCAGAACAAGATCACCATTTTCACATAATTTGGTGATAAACCTCAAAAAACGTGCATTACCTCTTCCAGATTTCGAAATTCTTATTTGGTGTGCAATCATTTGCCGGGATTTGTGACCAGTATCACCAACATTAGCTAACACTTTGAAACGTACATAAATAAAATATTAATCCCCTGAAACACGCACGTTAAACTTTTAGTTTGTAACACGATCAAGTAATGGGAAGATTATTTAGAAAATGATAACATTGTTGTTAATTTTGAATTTAAATATTTCCAATTGTTACGTTTTTAAATATTTAAACTTATATTGTTATAAAAAATTAATTTATTTATTCATGAAAACACAACAATGAAATTCTGTTTCTGTTTTTAAAGGCTTTAAGATTCTTCTTGAGATAACTGTTCTTCACTCTTTTGAAGAGCTCCCCTCATGAGTATCTTCTTTGCCTATTATGACTTCTCATTGTTGCATTTATCCCCGAAATCACTGGAAAAAATATGGTCACTCCATGATGGGACAAGGTCACTAAAAGGTTCCTTGCAGGGCAGGAGCGGGAGGGGAAATTCTAGTTAAGATGCTGGTAATAGCATATGGAACTTAGTTTAAAATCGACTAGAACTTTAACAACACCTTCAGGGCAGTACAACCATTCCCCGGAGAGCTTCCTCTGGAAGACACCCTAGGCAAGCACTAACCTCTAACACTGCCACGAACTATGTATTAATTTTAACAGTCACAACTATAACTTTAACAGTCAGTTCATACAGTATTTAAATTCAACGCGACCAATTTTGTAAAGTAATTTTTGTTTATCCACGGAACAAAATTGAAGTATATAGAACTACAGCAGGATTTAGCCTGGTCTGGCCAAGTCTTTGGAAAGTTTTAGTGTGTCCCGGCCAGGTCAGGGCCGAAATCCATCCCTACCTAAAGGTACTTCACACACTGGTATATAGTGGCTGAAAATAAGTGATTTCTATCATAAGTAGTCGACTGAATTTAATGCATTCAATGTAATCCTTACTAACTCCCTACCGTGTTTGATCTTCCAATACTGATATTCGTTCTATACTGATTTAATATTAAATCAACCTTTTTAAATTTTTCATAAATAACTATTGCGTTAGTTTTATGTTGGTTAGTTTAGATTACTTTAAACATTTTGTGCACCATTTAAATTACAAATTCAGTTAACACCTTATCTTTCAAATTAAGTGGTTTTAAACAGTTCCGATTCACTGCTCCAAGTGTCTGTGACTTGAATTTATGAAATCACAGATTCCATTCACGTCTACTTGAAGCAGTGAATCGGAATTGTGAACCATGTACGCGTTGAACTAATTTTGTTCCACCTAAACTTACATTCATGTTTCCAATGATCCGGGGAGTCTGTAAATTCTTTACTTTCTAAGGTGGCTTGCGACGATCAAAGATTACAATTTTGTATGTATCTTTCTCATACACTGGAATGATCGTGATCCTAAATTTATTAGCAAAATCTTTTATTAGGTATCTATGGCTCAGGTTGGAATACGGTAGGGGAAAGGATACGGGAAGGAGCTGGCCGGGGCCCCAAGTCAAAGGTACCATCCTGGTAATTGGCTGGCTGATGAAATTGTGTCACTTAGTGATCACGATCAAACCCGTTTAGAACAAATACATACAGATAAACGTCGGCTTTTGTTGCAGGCGCTCGCCGCGTGATTATGGTATCTATGAGTAACCAATAGAAACTCTTGTTATAAATACAACACGTACTCAATTGGCCATTCAACCAAATCGCAAGCAAATCAGGCGGCGAGCGCCTGTATGAAAATTGGCCTAATGTGTACACGGTTCACAATTCCGACTCACTGCTCCAAATAGTGATGAATGGAATCTGTCTCAAATCACCCTTATTTGGAGCAGTGAATCGAAGCTGATGAAAACCACTAATTCTGAAGTTGCCAGTCGAATATGGCTGCTTTAAAATGTACTCTACATGCATATTGTAATACTTTTTTCTGTAAAACGAAAATTATATACAAACAATCTTAAAATATGAAGTCATTTGAAAAGCAGAGAAATACAATAATATGTTTACTGTCGTTACTGTCCGTACGTTTTGCGACCGTGCAATTTGCAACCATACAGCATATCGTGCGCTTTGTGACTAAAGAAAAATGAATCGTGCGTTTTACGACCAATCTACTAGTTTAGAGTCGGCCACGTCTTGAAAAGTTATTAATGATATTTCATCTTAACTGTGTATTAAGCAACATCGCTCGGCCCTTTGGAAACCTAACATAAGGTGGCAGTTTCCAATTCCGGGAATCAGCTTTCAAAAATTCGCAGGAAGGAAGCAATATTATCTCAAATTTCCAAATGCAATACGCACTGGTAGAACGAACAATTAACGCAGAAATAAGGAGACAAAACATGGACGGAATATAAAACGGGAGAATCTAACCTGAGTTCAACTAACTCGTTATGCAATTGAGGAGCTGCTGTGAATAAAATACAGTTGCGATCACAGTTGAGAGCTTCGACTCTCCTCTCCTAACTCATCTGGTCAGTGTGGAAGCAGTAGACCAACTCCTCCCTCAGGGAGAGTAGTGGATTGAATATCAATCTAGTAGTGGACTGAATATGGCTGTGAATTATATATATGTATATAGAAAAACACCCCTGCTGATTTCATACATTAAGTAGTAAGTTTGGAAACATGAAGCCCAAGAACGATCGATGTAAACTCATTCGATTGAAGCTGAACTAAAAACCTGTACGGTGTTGCCATAGTCCTAGTCAAAAGTCAATAGAATGATTCGAAATCGAGAAAGTTAAGCTATGTCACGTTAGGTTACTTTACTTTATAATATGTTAATAAATAACTCATAACTTCATTGTTCATCAAATGTACAACCCTTTAGCATCAATATGTGATATAATTCATTCTAAAAATAATAAGCAGGTAAAACCACACAGGATGGATAATCCATGTACAATCGTATAGCTTCACTTCGATGCAGTGTTTAAAAAGTTCTGTAAAATTTGGTGACTAATGAGGCCACTTGAAGAATTTTTTAGTGGCTATTAGTATTCACTAGTGGCTTATATAATATGTTTTATTGGCATTAAACATAATTTACATGCATGTGCACCATCATTCTGGCGCGCGCCATCTGTCTGCCAGGAACAGTACAGTGGCGTAGGTAAGGGGGGGGGATGGATATGGGGTATATATTCCCCCTCTTGACTCTACCTTTATGAACTTGAAAGAAGAGTATTTCTAGAAGAAAAAATGAAGCTATGTTTGGAAACATATAATTCTTAGTTAAAATATAAAATTAATTGTAAGGGTGGTAACAACACTCTAGCTTACGTCCGTCCCGATATAATTGTAAGTTTATTCATAAACAGACAAGGGGCGTATTGTACATTCTGCGTTGTAGTTTCAGATTTAGGTAGATGTGGTAAATAACCTTTAGGACAGCCAGTAAAATAAAAATTCTTCGACAATCATATCGATAGCGCCAGTAAGAAAAAAAAAGACAATTTCTAGACAATAATGAAGAATATAGTAATTTGTGTACTGATAGTCCCAATGAGGGTAAAACGAAGAAAATTTTGATTATAAAACATTTAAAATCTATGGGTGAACCGGTTACTTTCTACGTAGAGAAGAAATAACTTTAACAGACATCCTCGTTACAATAGATATGAATTATAAATTAAAATTACACAAATTGAGAAGTTTCGGTTGTAAGATCAATGTGATCTTTCAGATCATTGCGGAGAAGAAAAATTTTGGTAAATTTTATTTTCTATGGACAATGTTAGTCACTTCTGACTACGGCCCGTCACGATTATACGAGATCAACGCTTGTTAAATTTCACAAACATCCATGTCCCAGGTAGCATTCGAACCCGCAACCTTGGAGACGCTGGCCTAACGCCTCAGACCACACGACTACCTCGGTCGGCTATAAGAGAAGAAGAGTTGAGAAAATCAATTGACATTCGCGATCAAGTTTCAATTAAGGAATTTTTTGACTAACTAAATGCAGCTGAATGATTTTCTGCATTAGCGGATGAAATTCTTAATATCATCTACATGGGAAAGCTTTGTTGTTAATTACGGCAATGATGAGTATGTGATTTCTTACAAAGCAATTTATTCACGTGACTCAGTAACAATCTGGCAGATCTTCTCCTAACGTGGTGTGGGTTAGGAAAGTTGTGAAGAAACAATATCGGGATTTAGCGAATAAAATCAGATAAATTTGGTGTTAATTCCTAGATCTTATTTGATTAAGAATATGATGGAGGGATCAGTTTGCTACGAAATATAAAAATATTCAAGACATACCGTAATAGTACCCTGCGGTGATTTATGTATATTGTGCAACACATTCACTCAATGTGGGAGTATTTAAGACCATTCATATTCGACTGACATTGAATTATTTAAGATCGATTGGAACACCTATATTTTATGTCCGCTTACGGAAAACGCATCTTTGTGGAATTATGTAGAGTGCAAATATTTCTCCTCTAACATAAAAAAATTTAAGTATGAGAAGACTGATATAAAAGAAGAACACAATTCATGATTTTAAAGAATTAACCTAATTTGTGTTCGAAGCAATTATCCATATTTCTTTATTGAACAATTTCCCAAGCTCACATTAAAGGCATGTAATGGATTTAATACATTTATAATTTATTTGCTTTCTTTATTCCATTAAATTAGTATTTCTCTACGATTACCCGTTGTATACATTTTTACAAAAGGAACGACTTTACTTATTGAAGCTGTGAATAATGCCAAAGATACTGTTATAAAGTTTGAAAGAGCTAAAGCAAATTGTCTGAAGGAAGACAAAGCAAGTCGCAGTATATTTGAGTTTGGAAGAATCTATGAAAATAGTTACAAAAATATAGAAAATTAGCATTAATTACAGTATTATACTTGCTCTTTGACGCATGTATCCCGAATTTTTCTTAGGGTTTTCACGGATTTGGGGAAGGTTCAAAGAGGATCTGAATATGAATTAGATAATAAATACAACGTCTTTTAAAATTGCATCGACAAACTTCTGGAGGTGATTTCTCACATCAAAACAAGATGAAAGTTCCTCAGACGAATGTTCAAATTGTGTACATATTCCAAGCTACAGGGTCCCGAAAGCATGGGAAAATTAACTTCAGAGCTTCATATATCTAACATCACGAAAAGTAGGGCTGATGTGGCATGGTTCCGTCAAAGACTTTAAATCTGCACTATCCCAAAATGCATATTTCAAAAATCCACAATGGGCGCGCAAAGGATTCCCCAAAGAAATTAAGGGATTCCCAGAAATTCTCTACAGTAGACATGGATCAAAATGCGTATGAATGAGGCGGTTTTTATCAGGAAACAATAATTTGTTTGCGCCAAACCGATATCTCAAGTAAATTCCACACACCGAACGATTTTCTGAAAGACATGCGTGGATACATAACAAGCACGAGTAAAAATTGCATAATTTCGAATGTTTTATTTATTTGTTATCAAAGAATTTGAATCTCATTGCCCGATTGGATGCAAGAGATGACGTGTGCCATCTTTATTTACACGGGAAGTCTTAATTCATGCTCATCTCAACCTACCTCTACTTCAGAAATATTGCGGAATTCCCTACTTCCTTTAAGGAATCTCTTGCGCGTCCATTGCGGAATTTTGAAACCTGCATTTTCAAATAGAGAAGGTTTAAAGTCTTTTAGGGTACCACGATGTATCATCTCTACTGTTCCTGGTGTTATAAATATGAAAATCTAAGGTTCATTTTCCCAAGCTTTCGGCACCCTGTAGCTCCGAAACTATGCACATTTTAAAAATCTGACACAGGAACTTTCGTTCTATTTTGACGTGAGGAATCACCTCCAAAAGTTTGTCGATGTAATTTTAAAACACGAAGTGTACATAAATCGGAATTTCGGAGAGGTCCTCACCCTCTAAACTCTCTGGTTGGATACGTTACTGAGCTGTATGGAAGAGCAGTACCGGTCTAGAATATCTAATACAGTAGCTACATAAATCAGCTATCAGAAATGATAGCATATTACAAAAGTGTTATGAGGCTTTCAAATGAAGAAACTGAACACGAAAACAAAACTCCCACAGTTAGTAGACTCATATTTCTTTGTATACAAAATATTCTACATTAATTGCAACTTTCGAAAGCGAAACTAATAAAAGTGCAATGGAAGCATATGAGATTTCCAAACTTTTAAAAAGTGTTTCAGATTTTGTACAACCTGACCTATATCTACGCCAAAGATTATATTTTATATTTTGTAATAAATAAATGCGTATATCTTTGAAAAATTTAAACTTTCAAATGTGGCTGAACGGACTGGTAGTTTTGCAAAAGAAAACTGTTATCTCTGTGAGCGTATAAGCATCAGTAAATGTTGGTCGAGAAACTCTTCGCTCTTGACAAAATCCATATGTTTCAAATATGGTTAAATCTGTATTAGAATCATTACTGAACTAAGCAGACTATGCGGATATGATTCATGCATTTAATACTTTTAAGCACAATAATTATGATGTTCTAAAATTATAGAAAACAGCCCCGAAATATATTATTTTAAAGAAATTGGTTGTGTTGGGTTGCATAGCTGTCAAGGATATAATTTTCTAAATATCCCCTCCCTTGGGAAATTCCTATCTACGCTACTGACTAAAGCAGATTGTGAAAAGAACACGGCGGAGGCAAACGACCAATTTTATTGCACACTCACACAGCTGTGGTGACGGCGTACGAACCAAACTGTAGTACCTACGATGGCGTGCCGAAAATGCGTAGAAAACAATGCACTCGTGGCAGAAGGTAAAATACAGAACGGTGGTGAGCAGAAACACTGTCTTGATGCAGGTAAATTTGAGCATTTAGAGAAAAGAACTGGTGGCCAAAATTGTACACCAGGTGTCACTATGTGGCAAAATCTTTTGATTGGTGTCCGTGGGCCGTGGCGCGCCAATTTTGCATACATTTTAAACCCTGCTTCGATGGGTCTGTTGCTGAAAAGTGATTCAAGTTTTAACAGTTTGGGAGTGAGTTTATTACTGAGTCGACAGCTTTGTTCGCTATTCCTCACTTTCTGTAAAAGAATTTATCTCGTCTGCAGCACAATCATTAACTAGTTCACCATTATTTCACTTCGTAAGAAATTAGGTTCCGCTCATAGAAGTAAAATATAAATATCATATTGTTTCTTTTCTAGGCACTAATATGTCGAAACAAGTAGTAAGTTCACACAATATTCATAAACGGAATGGACTATCACATAAAGAACGAGCATTACAATTACCTGTGAAAAAAATGGAGATACGCAGTCTAGCTAAGCGTTGCCTTACTCGTAAGAAGAAATCGGATCTAGCAGAAAAGTTATTTTTTAAAAAAGGAAGAAACTAATGTGGAATTGAAACAACCTAAATTTTTCAAAGTCAGGTTAGATGTTAGAAGAAGAATCTTCTTGGGAGAAATTAGACTCTTAGTGATAATTACTCTCCCTGACACTTATGTTTATAGATTTTTGTCTGAAATATTTGCTCTTCCTTCAGGAACAACATTTTCCTTTGTTGCAGCAATTCTCTTTTACTCCTGGTATTAACCAACATTTGATTAAATCCCTACATTCACCAGTAAAACAAATGAAGATCACAGGAAAAGAAAGTACTTTGTCATTGTTTTGCTATATTGAGATGGAAGTTCCATCTGCTCTTTGATGGATCTTTTTAACAAATTATTACGCAAGAAGAGAATGTGCATACTGCATAGTCCATCTATTGCAAGGAAATCTTTATTTGAATATCAGATTTACATAATGTTTATTATGAACTTTTAAAACGCTCTACTGTAAAATCAATAATATGGGCAAAGCATGTCTTCAAATATATAAATATTATTCCGTATGTTGGGATGAAATGTTTATTAGTGCACACTTACATTGTGATGCTGTATTAGGTGAATTGGAAGACATTCAATATTATGGAAACTAACTGAAAGCTTTTAAAATAGGTGACCACGATGTTTAAATGGTCAATTACTCAATGGAAATAGACTATAGCTTGTATGTTTACGTCTAATGCAGGACAGACATATATCAAATACAAGAAACATGTATATTCGTTGTTTACATCTTTTGTTTACTCAAATATTATTCTGTATTTAATTGAAGCATATGTGAACCGTCTATAGCTCTGTGAACCGTGTAGAAAATTTACATGTTCCTGTTATCTTTAACTATTGACATATATTTGTGTAACGAATAATCTAATGGTAAATTGCAAAATGACGAACAGTAGGGCATTTCTATTGATATATTTCGCAAGGAAGATCATCACATTGCACATAAAACCAATAAAAGGATACGGTCATATACTTTAGGTTGTGTATTATTTTAGTTTGGTTTTTTGACACGTATTATATAACCGATAGTTAACTTCGGTAGATTAAATTAACTGCAATTATAAACTTCAACATCTGAAAAGGTAACTTTAACTAACAAAATATACTATCGAGAAGTGCGCTACATTTGGGACAATAAACTGGAGTTTCTTTGGTACTTGCTGATGAGATACATTCCCACTAAAATTTGAGTATTTGTTAATCTAGTTGAGCAACTTGGTACACTTGAGTTTGAATCAAAATGCTTTCATCGAGAACTTGGCCGTGAACAGTAGTATGTATAAGCAATAGTATGAACAAACTAATATGTGATGACTCTAGAAACCAAGGGGTATAAGTGCATTTTGCAATAAATAAGTTGTAGCAGAAATATATGTCACACAAAATTGCCATGTTTTGTACATGAACACATTAAGATTTATTTGTATTTGTACATGAACACATAAAGATATATGTGTAACATATATTTCTGCTTATATACAACCTTTTCTTAAATTCAAAAATGCACTTATTTCCCTTGGCTTCTTGAGTCGGCATATGTAAAGATTTATCTCATCGTTAATGGAATTAATAACAAACAGCTGCTACAAGACTTCTCATTTTGCAATTACCACCCAAGTTCATAAACACACAAAGATTATTAGAATGAAGATAACTCATCTCCTGATATGGAGTAACTTTAGGTACTCCTCCGAGTGAGAAACAATTTCTTTTGAAACAATGCTGTCAAAACTGATTCTCTAAAATTATAAAGAAAATGCAGATGAACTAGTTTGGCTGGTCTGACAGATTCGAGGAAGTATAGAGACTGCAGCCTCCTAAACGTTTACCGTCGAACTACAGGTTCCCTCACTAGATAAGGAAGTTTCAGATAACATCCAATATTTTACAATAGTCTTGGCTGGACAATTGATATATTCTTTTCGAAAGTCAAGTATGCCATTATGTTATATGGGGAGTATCTGAAGTCCTTCCTTCAAAATAGTCTAATAATTAAGTTTCTCTGCATCACCAGGAGGTAGCAAAGCATTTCCAAGTTTTTAAATTTTTAATACAGATATAAACGATAATATTACATTTTAATTCTCCTACGAGTGTAATAGTAATTAAGCAAATGTATGAAAGAAAAACGTATTATAATGCCTTAAATGGGAATTTCTTAGGAATATCTGCGCCGTCATAATTTATCTAATATCACACTTCTTACTATTAAACTTTAATTCTAAACTACTTGCTTCGTAGATTTTCATATTCGCACGACAGCTAACAGTTTACAATATTATTATAAGATTATAATTGTTCGTACATCATTTTTAGAGATATAAAAAGCACGGAGGTGAGCTGTGCGTCCAATACTTGACTTTATTTGTGCACAAAGGACTGCTTTAACAGCACAACTCTCCCACGACAATCTTTATGGGAAACGTCGTTGCGTTGTAAAATCAGGTTTAGGTGTCAAAAGTGTATTAATAAGTGAATGTTCTTTAGTATAATCATACATTGTACAAACAAGTGAGGTGGAGCCCAGTCGGGGACTTTGCACATGTGTTACTTTCAGGTTTCAGCAGCAAGCGTCCAATGTGGATACACTATATGCCACTATCCACTATGTGCTATATGCCATGGGAAAAGTTACGCCGATATCTTCCGAACGAACCTCATCCACCTTCGTAGCCCTAGTAGTTCCTCTGTCGAATTTATAGATGGACAGACATGATATTTGAAACTCTGACCTCGTCTCGCCTACACATATCCAACGATACCATAACCACATACGGTAGAAGGTAACGAAAAAATATGCTGATTTTGACGTCATATGGGAAGACATGATCACTGATACCATTGCACTCAAAGCAGTCATATCACAAGTAAGGGCGAAGACAAATAAAGGTGTCGATACAACTATTTCTGGGTTGTCTGCTTTATGACTTTACGGTGGTCTTGTCAGCAGCCGAATCAAGTCGATGCATACGTCACGCTTTTGGGATAATGATGTGAATGAACCCATTATTTGCTCGAGAAATTCAGATATAGAGATCTGTACCTGTGTGATGAATCTCGCAGTAGGCGCCCACAGGCTCTGGATGACGAGACTGTGAAGACGGCTATAAAGTTGCACTGAAGCCAACATAGACAAAATGTTTACCGTTGTTTTTTTGGCGCCGCACCTCACCCATATTAGTTTGACTGCTCACCAGTGACGAAAAGTTGGTCCTATATGAGACCCTCATACGTTTGTCATCGCGAGATACTGAACCTCACAGCACATACACATCCTCGTAAGATCATGCTTTGTATGTAGTGGACTAGTCGCCAAGTGGTTAGTAGCTGCTAACACCAGGGAAAACCATCACTGCCGATCTGTAGAGCCAGCTCAATTTCTTCAAATGTCTGAGAGCACATTACGAACAGCTTGGTTGCGAAACTACTCCTATCGCGTGACACTACAACAACACTCCGGTGGAGCGAGTAGCAGACGTTTGAGTCAAGAATTCGTCCACTCAAAACAACCAAATCGGGTAGGCAGTAGCGGAAAGTGCTGTGATCGACCGTACAGGACAATTTTTGAATCAACACGCCTTCAGGGCAGACGACACTCGAATGAGTACAGCGCAAACATTTGTGCGAAACTTTATCCTTCCTTTGTTTCTCCCTGTAGCATAGGTTCGCTGACTTTTATTAAAAACAGGACCCAGAAACTTTCCAAAAATGGTTTATCTCTACTCGCAGCAGTTGGAACGTGTGTAACAGGCACTGCATCAGAACGAACAGCATTGGTGAATCGTACTGTTCCTTGTCGACAATGCCAGGCGGTATGTGGGATGAGTGGCTAGGGATATTCCACAGCGACGAATGAGAGACAGTGTGCCATCCACCGTACACCTTGGACCTTGCGTCGCCAGTAGATTATCACCTCTTCTATCACCCCTTCATGGGAAATCCTTCGTCAATGATGCAGACTTTCGGGAGGCACTTACGGTTTTCTTTGCGTCCAGTATCCCGCAGTTTTGCAGCCAGTCCATTGCGCAGCTGCACGAACGTTGACAAAAGATACTTTGAGGACTAACGGTAAGTTAAATTTTCTGTATACCTTTCTATTTCTAAGTATCGAAAACGGCAACAGAGGGATGTGCTCTTAAGGCTCAATCCTTGTGGATTTTCCCACCTCTTTCGTTTTACGTCCATTATTCAAATGTCAGTAGAGGAAAACAGAAATTAACTTTCATGGACCAAAGACATTTCGTCCTTCAATAATGAGTACAATTAGTTTAAAATATATATTAATAATAAACTAGTAGTAATTGCAGGACACAATCCTGCAGTTACTACTAGCATTTAATGAAAAGTAACTGTACTCATTATTGAAGGACGGAACGAACTTTGGTCCGTGAAAGTTAATTTGTTTTCCTCACCTCAAATTTGAATAATAGACGTAAAATGAAAAAGGCGGGAAACTCCACTTGGACTGAACCTTAAGACAGTTCTGCACGTAATATTAAAAATGCTGATATTCCGCTTGGTACCCTTGCTTCTTTTTTCTTTCGTAGTTTCTCTTGTCAATCGCTAGAGGGCAGGGAAACAAGAAACATTTTAAATATATGGCACTGCGCTATCTATAGTATCCTTTATCTATAATTACAGCTTCCTTGTTAGATGTCATGGTTTATTAGCAGCTATATTAATATTTATGGAATTTCGAGATGCAGATTTGAAGTACAATATACTTACGGTTAATTGCAGATGTATTACAGAATTGCGGATAAGTGCAAACTTGTACATCTAAATGGTTATGTATTTCCTAATATTATAATTTCCATATGATGAACGACTTGGCTCATACATAGCTGCAATATAATAAATGTGGATGCATTTTAGATACTCTACCGGCCGCATTTCTGTATTTATATGTTTAACTTAATAGATCCGAACCCAAATAATAGCGAAACACTTCTCAGTGTTACACAGATTTCGTGTTACTGCTACTAATTATTTCGATGTATTTCCTAAGTCCTGTCTTGGTTTTGGTTTATTTGTTATGATGTAATTCGTTGCACTGACGTGCTGTCGGTTTCTGACATAAAATTATTAATTCTTTAATCGTGGGAATAGCTTTGCTATCTGTTTTGACATCTCTGATGTTCGTTTAACTTCAGCGTAATTGATATCTCATTAGCATTTAAGAGATATAATACGCAGAACTTAGGTTACGATAACTGTAACTTTACCCATCATTACACAAAACTATATTTTATAGACTTACCTGCACAATATTAATTGAAGGAAACATGTTTTGAAACAATGAAGCCATCAGCTTCATTTGCATTCCTTCGCCAGTAAAGGAATTCAGAACAAGAAGAGGAGAATGCTGAAATTGCTTCTCAAACACCAGTTGCCTTTTGAGTAGTGACACCACATCCCTGGCAAGCGAATAATTATGCACTTTGAAAGTGAGGGTAGGGCCTCTTGGAAGACGAACAAGTTTGAGGTAGACGCCTAACTGAGTTTGTGTAAACATACACAGATGAGTGACGTGCAGAAAACCAGCTACCGAGACAAGATCTCTTACAGTATTCTTCCGCCGTACCTGAATAAGAAAAAGAAAAAGTATATATTCTATACACTGTAAGTTGCAACACAAACTTTTACATGTTGGAGATGATAGAAAGTCTAAACGAGAGTGTGTGTGGCAAAGTTCCAACAATTAGAACTACTAGTAACCACAACTGCAAATAAACATACAAGTGCACAAACAGGGTAGTTGCAAAATAAGGGGACAAACTTCGAAAGATGATTTCTCATATCAAAACAAGAGAAAAGTTATTTTGAAGAAATGTATCATGCGTAGTTTCCAAGCTACAGATGCTCCAAGTTTACGAGGTATCACAAATAACGTGATATCTCGGAAAAAATAATAAAATAAGGGCTTGGTAAATCACCAAGTACAATTGTCGTTGATTGGCGAATGTAGTTTAGAGAGGATTTCTACGTTTTTCCCCTTAAACAATAATTCCTTGATAATGAAATTCATTCTATGCGACACTATGGATAGGATATATATTTTTACTGAATATTTAAAACCTTCTGATCCTTGTGTACTGTTCAGACAATTTCCAAGCATCGTACTTTTTCCTGTATTTTTCTTTTTTTAAAGTTGGATTTAATTTCCTTCCAACTGATGGAACAAATGTCTGCAAGGCTGTAAGTGGTGAGAGGTATTATGGAAACACTGACAAGATAAATGAAGAAAAACGCTATAAAAACCTTCAAATGGGTGTTATTTACAAGAAATTTATTCACAATGAACTCTTAAAGTCACAAGTAAGTATAAATCCGGATTTGCTTTCTTCTGTTAACTGACAGAAACTTCGCTTTAGAATTGGGCACTGCTATTTTCCGTAACAGTGATATCAGTAGTTGCTATATGCAAATATCTTTTTACCACAACAATTTAGAAAAATGTATCTAAATGCGAGTTACTAATTCGCAACTGTGAAAAAGCAGTGTAAAAGTCCGTTATGTGTGCAGTAGAGTGATGGACGAAGCTTAGAGCTAAGTAGCTTAGGTCATATTATAACTGTAGATAAATTATTGTTATGTAATTATCGAAGCTTACTTAACTAACTGCTGGAGAGGGAACAGTAAAACATCAAAATACAATTAAAACAGACTCATAAAGCTGTGCGTACGGTGAAGGAGGGCATAATTTAGTTTATCGTGGATCCCCATCGTAAGCCCGTGGACCTCTTCTAAAACGAACTTACAGCGGGAAGTGGGTAGACCCGGATCTAGGGCAACACAAAATGCAATTATTTGCTGGGAGTATTTGGGTACGCCATTTCGATATAAATGTATTGGTTTTGGCGGGCGACAGATCGGGTGAAGTATTTCGTAGATCCAGTGGGTGTGCATCTCTACCACTTAGCCAGAATTTTGTTCTCGGATGTTTTCAACCATGCAAAATAAACAGATAAAAATATAAACCTGGCCCAGTACAGTGATTCTACCAGAATTTTCTGTTTCAGGAGTATAAAGCCAAAATTGGGAGGGTGTAAGTAGAATGTTAGGGTTTTTATTGATTTTTACAGCTAAAAAAAATAATGGTAGTGAGCAATAGCAGCCAGTAGCTGCTATTTTCCATCGGTCGTTGCAGTGATAGCAGTTTGGCCAAAGAAGCAGTGAAAAAATAACTGCTACGCTATTTTTTATCATATCTATTTCACACCCTTTTTCAAGATTTTACTGGTGGCTTTTTGCTTCGTTTATGCATTGCATAGACGTGCGATTCCTTCCAGCTATGAAATCCGGCATAAACTAAAATTGCATATTTTTGGCGTTTATTGCCTTTTTCTAATTGCCAATTCAATTATTTTTCTAAATATGGCATTATTTGTGCCGATGCCTCGCTAACTTTGAGCACCTGTAGCTCCGACACTACACATAATACAGTTCTTCAAACGAACCTCTCTTGTTTTGAAGTGAGGAATTACGCCCAGAAGTTTGTCCCCGTAATTTCCAACCAATCTGCATAACAGCACCTAATATCACTCCATTAAAATTGAAACTTTACATTTATAACCCTTTCAACTACTTAAGGATAGAACTCTAGATAACAACCATGGGAAAATAAATAAGGGAGGTTGCGGCCAATCTATTCTGGTAGGAGTAAGGAAAACCCTACACTTCAAGTCAGGATGGCCAGCAGCAGGATTTGAGCCTGAATGCCTTTCAGACGCTTCTTCGAAGCCAATAACGGTAATCATTAGACCACAGGATGAATAGTTATACCGAATGCATCACTCGCTTTTCAAAACCTTTCTTTTTCAGAACACACACATTTGACAAATCTACCACATGTTTCCATGAGCTGCATCATTTTTCTTTACTTTTGTATATGCATGCTGTGATCCGTGCCCTGGCTTAAAACAAGTTGCACATACCAATATTTTGTCACTTTTTTCTTTTGACCTCCGTTATTTTTGGTGTTGTAATTTTGCTTGTTATTGCCGTTCTTATTATAATAAGTTTTATTTTGCTGTTTCCCTTTTTTTGTTTCTATATTGTGGTTTGTCCGTGGCAAGTTTCGCAACTGTCAATGAGAGCTGTGCCATCTTATCCACAAAATTAAAGTAATCAGGAGCTTATGCGTTAGTTGAATCCTTCTCTTGTGTTTGTTGTTTGTGCTGCGCAAGCTGATCCAATGCGTAGACTAGTGGAGGTGTTTCTATTGAGTGAGCGGGAAGGGGTGAGTTCGGGTTCAGAAGGTCATAAACGTAACGTTGGGTTTCTGTTGTAGGTGGTACCATACCAGGAGGTGCTAGAGGTAGGATATTATGAGAACAGGTTGGAGTTTGCGGTTTTGTTGGCATTTGGTAATTATAGGGAGTCAAATTACTCATAGGTTTACAGGTTCTTGTGTTTACAGGTTGAGTAGGTACATTGTATGATGAATACATAGCCTGCGATTGTTCTATATAGTCCCGTAGCAGATATGGACTTAGGAGTTTTGCCTATCTCGCAGCAGATCAGGCGGTAGTAAGGAGCCATCTATCTCGTAGCAGATCAGACCGAGGAATTTAGGCCCTTCTCGTGGCAGAACCGGCCAAGGTGAGGAGGAGGAGTGGGTGCGACTATCCCTGGGAGCGGAATAGTGCTGGCTGCTCTGACTCGCTGGCTTTTATTCAGTTCTGGTCTGCTGACTCTGCA
>JAGDQP010008583.1:45294-62432 GCA_022664845.1 Lepisma saccharinum
TATATATATATATATATATATATATATATATCCTGCGTAGCCTAGTCGGTAGCGCGCTCGACTTCAGTGCGAGCGGTCCCGGGTTCGATTCCCGATGGGAGCTCAAATATTTCGGTGTTGACCCAGCATCGTGAGGACAATTGGGGAGCTGCTGTGAATAAAAGACAGTGGCGATCACAGTGAGAGCTTCGGCTCTCCTCTCCCAACCCGTCTGGTCAGCGTGGGAGCAGTAGACCAACTCCTCCCTTCGGGGAGAGGCCTCATCCACTAGTGGATTGAATATGGCTGTGATTTATTATTATTATATATATATATATATATATATATATAGAGAGAGAGAGAGAGAGAGAAGTATGTTTTTAAAAAGTAGTCTTTAATAATTTTTCGAGTTATTTCGGTGTTCGGATACATTTTCCTCACCCTATATATTATAAGCTGATATTTGTCACCCAAACCCTAGTGTTCTGCAACCAGTCAAACTCAACATCGATGCAGGCTAATATTCATTTTAGGATAGCACTAAAAGTAAAATAAGCTTTTAAAACATACAAATATATGAAAGTAACCATCGAATACTGTATTGTCACCCGACTTACGTCGCTGTGCACTTTTTCATTATTATATTACGTCCGAAGATGCGTTAAATTAAGGTTGCAAAATCTGACGACACGATGAACCATTGTGAGTTAAAGAAAAGCACGTAAAAATGTCTCACAGAAGTTTGTTTGCGCAAACGCCTCAACGATAGCTCAACATTTCCGGAATATTTTCCATGACTGTACATGAGTTTTGACAAATAAAAATGGCCACAAACATACATAAGTAATATAGTAATAGTAATAATACGTAATCACATTTTACGTATTATAGGATTGTTAAACAAGGTTTGGATTCCTATATTTAAATAAAACAAACTAATCAGCATTTCCTTTATTCCTCTTTACAACATTTGAGACACATCTCTTTCAATTATTAAATATATAAATAAAATAACTTCATTTCACATTTACAGTAAGTGTTTTACATAGATCCTTCTGGTTCATTTTAAGACAGAAGCACTCAATTGGACAGGATCTGGCACCTCCTTCCTGCTACTTAGTTCGACAGCCGCCATTTTGCGTGTAGGATACAGCTGATAAGGTCATACGTAGTGCTTATCCTAACATTTCCTTTTATTCATATTACCTTGCCTTAATTTCGACTGGTGAAGCGTAAGTCTGGCGATGTGAAACTATTGTCGATAACAGTGTTTCTGGTGTTCTCAGTGCTTTTATTGGATTTATGCAACAAGGAATTTCTAGTTGTTCGAAGGTAAGCGAATCATGTTTTCCTCGCTACGAAACCAATCATGTGAGGCCATAGTTCCACTACTAAAGATGACGAAGTACCTCGAATTTACTTTCAATAGTGTTAAGTGTTAGGTTAACGTTAAGGATGGATTAAAAATAGGTTAAGGATTGTTGCAGCACGCTACAACAATAATGAAAAGTAGAGAAAAAGGCAAGACCAGCTGGAAAGGAGCAGTGTTGGTGGTAGATGGTAGCTCGAAGACTGGAAGTATCTAAGAAGAAGAAATAGAAAAGTCAAGGGCGGAAAAAGGAGAAAACTCCGAAGAAGTTAGGAAGAAAGAAATGTCGAATGGAGGAATTTACGAGAAGGATTCAGAGGAAGTTAATGGCATCAGAGAGAAAATCAGAAACAGATACGGAGCAATTAACCCTAGAAGAACACATGGACAGAGCAACGCAAACTAAGAAAGACAAAGGCAAAAGTCTTTACAAATGTTTTCAGACGCTCAGAATAGGAACAACAGAAAAAACGAACCAAAACAAGAAGGATCAAATAAACCTACAAGATCAATGGAAGTACAAGACCAAACGTAAAAAACACGGTAAGAAAATCTGAAGAACAACACAAAATTACTTGCAATTGTGTGAAGAATGATACAATAAAAAATACAGGACAGAAAGAAAAGTACCCAAGGAGGAGGAGGAGAAAAATAATGTGGACGATAAGAGGAAACTACATAAAACACTGAGCTAAATTACAAATTAACAAGTCTCGAAGATCCTCTAACTTTCAGGAAGTCCTTCGGCTGCTGGTCAGATGCCTACATAAAGGAGGAAAGGGTAGACAAGATTACGTTCCCTACACTCAAAATAAAGACCAGATACAATTAAAAAGAAATAACTTGCTGACGGAAACAGAACAATTACTACAACTTGTAGATCAGACCTATTTGAGAAGAGAAAAAAGCTTTGATCTGGTAAAGATTCTACCGTCAATTTGTTCTCGCCCACAGCCGAATAGCGTTTAATCCAAACGAAAAATGACCTCATTGTTATGAGATTATTTAGGTACGCATGATAGTTGTGAACATTAAAATATTGGAGATACACACACAAAATTCAAATGGCGGGGAAGAAGGTACGACAGATAGCTTAGGGAAGAATGGAATATCGATGTTGCATACCAACAAGAACCCTACAGGATTAAAGGGTAATTTCATGACGCCGGAAAATGCATGCAGGTATTAACAGACGGAATGAATCCTAAAAATGCGATAATTATCGCTAATAAGGAAGAGACACGCATTTTTAAATACAGCAGTATAGTAATAAAAAGATTTTCTGCTCTGAAATAAAAACTGAAGGAGAAACGTACGAGCATAGTCTCCTGAAATGCTCGTATTTCCACTAATGACCCAATCGAGCAACATATTATTCATTTAGTACGGGTAATTAGTAATTTTCAAAATCGGAAGAATACGTTTACGATGGATTCAAATGCCAAATCACTACTGTGGAATAGTGTAAGAACAGATGATAAAAAAAAGTAATTTGGAAGAACGTAATTACGGAATACAATCTGGCAATTATAAATCAAGGGCAGAGCAGTAATTAAAACTTACAACAAGAATATCGAGGCAGAGGGTCATGGATGGAGATAAGAGCAGCAACCATAATGTCATCTTCTTCGAGGTGGAAGGCAGCAAATTATGGACTCGGTGCCCCTAGATATGATACAAAGAAGAGTTCTTGTCCTATTGGTGTGCAAGCTTGGATAGGCCACGATGAATCACGCAGGAAAAACGCAGTACTTACCGCTGATAAGAGTAAGGAGACTAAGATATAGGGAAACCTAAGAAGTCATTTACAGAAGAACTGGAGAGAGCCAGGATAGGGGGTTGAACTAAATTTGTAGAAACATTTAAGTAGTACCTTGTTTCTTCCCGGGACCGCCATTTCCCTTGTTTCTACCAGAGTTTCCACATGCAAAAGGAACTGACAAAGGCCATATCTACGGACGGCTTCTTTTATTCCCTGAACTTTTTAACCTGAGGAAGCCAATGCATTATTTGGCAAAACTTGTCCTGTTTTTAATCGGCATTCTGTTAGGCGACACGATAGCAGCGAGGATGGTGTGTCATGTTGAAGAGAAGCGTATGATTTGGTCATAGCCATGCAAGCCTGCATTTGAGAACCGTTACAATTCAGAATAAGATATCTAGAAAAATGCAAGCTGCAATATGGATTTAGGAAGGGTAAAAGCACAGATGATGCCATAAATAGTTTCTGCGATGTTGTCAACTGAATGGAGGCTGCAGGAAATAAGTATGTATTCGGCCTATTTATAGACATTAAGAGGGCATATGATAACTTATTGTGGCCCGCTCGCTTTATGAATCTAAAATAAATTTGAACTCCCAGCTATCTATGGCAACTCAGAGATTATTGGAGAGACAATAATTAGGCTAGTCGAACCAGACGAGGAACTAAGGCAAAGTTCCGAATAAAGGATGTTCTCAGGGATTTATGTGACTCAATTTTATGGTACACAGTGATAGATACGTGTACCACAGAAATTAATAAAATGGAAAAAGCGGCAGGAATCATGGCATATGTCGATTACTTGGTAATAGTATTAACTTCAAGAAGAGAAGACAGACAAAATTCTGAAGAGGCTTGACGATTGGTGTAAAAATATACATTTAACACCAATCAAGAAATAAAACAAAATGTACATTTAACAGGAAAATTACAACGCGATCCAATCCGTATGCTTAATCAGAAAAAAAATACAGGAAGGTCGTTCAAGCATTTAAGTGTACAGAGGGTGTCTACTAAATGTTAATTTTTAAATATCAGGTTTTTCCAAGTTTTTTTTAGGTCTATTTATCTCTTTTTACAGGTCATTTTTCTTCTTATAAAGAAAAAAAAAGTGTTTATTTCATCAATTAAAAGAGCATATTCCTTTAACTCATTGTAAAAGAGGACTTACAATCAACTGAGACTTAGTGGCAACTGCAATAAAGACAATACCGCGGGAAATTTTAAATGCAGGACACGTGGAGGATGCCATGGATTTCTTTTATGCATGCTTGGACGCTCTTATAAAAGACTTTGTTCCAGTAAAAAAAAGCAAAATCAATTAAGTTTCCGATGTGGTAGTCAGGAAACAAAGCTTGCTCTCAAGAACAAGAAGCGTTCATGGTCGCTCTGGAAACAATATCCAAATGGACAAACTCAATGTTTTCATTCAACAACGCAAATTATGTAAAGCTCTCCTCCGTAGAGATTATAATAATTATATTGAATCTGTGTCATCACAAGCTGTAACCAATCCTAAACGCTTCTGGTCTCTTATAAGCTGCAGGCGAAAAACTCAGTTCTACCATCTCTAGTTTCATACAGTGAACGTACTGCTTCATTCAACGAAAGAGCTGAATTATTTAATGACTGCTTCTATGACAATTTTAATGCTTGCTCAGATCCTCCATTTTCTCCTGATGTAAAGTCTAAAACTCCCCATTACCTAGCAGATATAAACACAACCGCTACGGAAGTTTATCGCCTTTTAACATCTCTAAAATCCTCCAGGGCCTGACAAAATAAATTCCATTTTTCAGATTAAACTAGCCCAACCATTATCTGCTCCTCTCACCATTCTTTTCAATAGCTGCTTCTCGGAGAGTTATTTCCCGAACTCCTGGAAACAAGCAAACACTACACCGGTTTACGAAAATAGCTGAAAAGTCCTGTGTTAATTCACATTTCTATACTTTCTGCCTTGGTTTAATTTGTAAAAAAAATCATCACCGACAGGATTCAGAAACATGTCCTCCCATTTCTTTCTCTCTCCCAGCATGGCTTTGTACCGAATGCCTCCTGTGAAACCAACTTAGATGTCCTACTGTCTCAAGCCACAGATGCCCTAGCAAATAGACAAGAACTTGTCATATACCTAGACTTCTCCAAAGCATTTGAAACTGTCAATCACAAACTTCTTATACACATGCTTAACTCCAGATTTAATTTACACGGACCCCTCCTTCAGCTTCTGATATCATACTTGTCTGGCAGAGAACAACGTGTCATTTTCCCTGGTAGCACATCCAAGTGGCTTCCAGTGCTTTCAGCTGTTTCTCAAGGAAGCTCTTTAGGGCCAGTTTTATTTTCCCTCTACATTGACGATTTATGGGAACAGATAGATAATTTATATTCTGTACTTCTCTACGCTGATGACTGCAAAATTTTTAAGACCAATAAATCTACAAAACACTTTCTTCCTTCAAGCCGCTACAGATTCTGTTGAAATGTGGTGCAATAATTGGTTACTGAAAGCTAATCCGTGCAAAACTGCTGCAATGCGTTTCTCACTCAAAACCCATGCCTCAAAATGTACATACACATTATCCTCATCTATTATACCATGGGGAGACCATTACAAAGACCTTGAAACGGCCCCAAACCATCGATCACCAAGATCACACACTCAATTCCTGGCTAGGTGAAGTCAAAACTTCAACACCAAAACAATCCAGAAATATAAATAGGATCGCCAGGAGCCTAGAGTACCCACGCAACGCATCTAACCAAAACTCTAGCTCTAAACATTTTCTACACCCCAGACGAGCGGCGCAGAAATGTCTTCCCGATTTAAGAATATCTGGGAAAGAGGATTCCAGATCCTTGTGATCGCTGCGAAAAAAACAATAATTTAGAACGAGGGAGGAAATACCGATAAGGCGACACCTCCAATCTTTTTAACTAGATCGTCGGTTCATACTCTGAAGTTCCAGCTGGTTCAGATTAGCGATAGATTAAGAAAGAAAAACGCAAATCCATACTTGGGAATAATCTCAAACGATCATACGTATATCAATTCATATGTGACTCATACTACGTCTTTACTCACTTCGAAGTCTACAGGGTGGCAAAAGACCATGTCTTACCGTTACCTTAGTAGGGCCCACACCTGTAGTCTGGAATCGCAATTCCTGAAATAAAGACGACGAACACAAGGAATGACGGTCGCAACTTAATCTAAACGTTGTGTCATAACGCAAAAATGCAAATAAATTCACTTAAGTCACATACTGGAGTCACTTCATGTGTCAACGCAGAATAAGCAGTAATTCCATATATAGTTCCTTTCCCAAGTTATCACATCTCAGCTGTCGAAAGAATCCTACCACTAGCCTACGGATTTATGAACCAATCTAATCTAATTAAAACCGCATCACTCAAAACGATACGTTTATCGAAACAGAGAAATAATTTAGTATCGATTGCTGTCAAACTTCACGTAATAATTCGTAGTTAAATTCAGATGAATAACATGGCAAACATTAAATAAATCACTGCACATCATAATTATTATTATACACTGTATATGGATTATCAACTAATGCCTTAATTCGTACCTAGTTACCTGAGAGGTTTTCTATACTACGTTCACTGAACAGAAACACAAGATTGTTCGAATATAAAAATTTCAAAATTTCAATTTATTCATTTGAATTTACATAATGTAAGCTTTCGGAGTTGAGAATTTCATAAAATCTGAACAGAATTACTATTGTGCTGTAGGAAGCAAACGAATTTGTATCGTCTATTTTTACACATTGTGAATTAAGCCGAAACGAAAGTTGGTTTGGCAGATATAATAAATAATGAATTTCTATAATAAATAATGAATTTCACTGAAGTTTTCACAAGTTAGTCCCAAAATATTGTTAATCAATTTAGAAAAGTTTTACTACATAATTACTTACAGAAATGAAGTTATTGTCCAAAACATGCCTTAACGAAAGAAACAAGTTGGCCTTAAAATAGGCGTGACGTCATTACAGATGATTACTACATTATACAATTGACGCTCTGAATAAATCTTGAATATGCAAAAATAATTTATAAAAGTGACTATTGAACGGAAAATAGTGGCTGGAGTTGAAACCAAGGTTAACTAAGCATGTCGAATTATTAAATTTACAATTAACGTCAAAATTTCATTGAAAAACGCAAAATTGATCGAACAGACATGTTGCTAATTTGACTAGTAATGGAAATATACGGTAGCTGTTTACACTGCTAACCGGGAATTTCAAAAGGATTTGGAAACTGGAGACGAAAAATTAGGCATATGATTATTAGAATCTAACGATCCGATAGGATATTTGAAGTGCAGAAATTCGGTCAATAGCGGCCCCATACTAAAATTTAGAACATGTTATACATTATGACAAATAATCTCCAAAACAAAATACTAATTTTACGGACGTGAAAAAATTTCGAGGTAAACTTGTCGACGAACAGTCTGATTAGAACTCGTATCAATTATTATTCTTGTCACGACTATCAATATATTTCACCGGAATGGACGAAATGATGTCGGAATATTCTTCTATTTACTAAAATTGGCACATATAGTTACCAATTGCAGGTGGGGCTCTGGAATTACACATGACGGAAAGTCCAGACATCGATCCATCTGGTCGGTAAAATTGGAACTGAAACTAACATGGCGGGGAGAGCAGTTCTCCCATCAAACGGAGAAGACTGATTCACACCAATCAGCAAGAAACACGGAGCCAAGCATTCACTAGGATCCAATCAAAAACAAGCATTACATCCAAGTCAATGCTGCGTGACTAACGAAAACCTGAATAGATAACGACTGAGAACAAAAGAAAAATTAAAACGAAACACGTTCAAAGCGTGACTAAAACCAAACAAAGAGAATGAGCTACGCAGAGCACGAAAGGAAACAGAACGTACTAAGAAAATAAAAGGGGAAGAAAAGTAAAAATGGAACAGCAACTAGGCTGTTACAACCCTGATATCATATTTGATGGAAAACTCAAATTTACTCCTCACATTGAATTCGTAACTTCTAAAGCACTCAAACTTCTTGGACTTCTCTACAGATATTAAAGATTTCAGAGCTCTTCGGTCATATTTTCTCACTTGTCTACTCCCTACTATCGAGTACTGTTCATCTATCTGGTCTATGGCTTGTGAAACTAACTTATCTAAATTGTACAAAGTACAAAATTTCTTTATTCGTATTGTGCAACACAGGATACCCAACCTCCAACATAATTCTAACACAGACATCTTGATTTCTCTTGACTTGAAAAATATAGACACGCGAAGAAAACTCAATGACTTAAAATTTCTTTATAAAATAATGCAGGGCATACTCAGGACCTTCTTCCGCTTTTTAACCTAAGAGTACCCAGACAAAATGTCCGTTCCCAACACCATTTCTACCTCTCAAAACCTAGATGGTGCTTGGTACAACGATCTCTCGTATACAGATTGTCATATCTTTAGAATACTCTTCCTTTGCCACCAGATTTTTGTCTCAGTAAAAGTAAATTTCTAAAAAATTGTTATGAGAATCAGAATGAAAAAAAAAACAGCTTATTCCTACTATATAATTATTTGTTGTTGTTATTATTATTATTGTTATATCACAATGTTACAAGAACGGTGTAAAATGACCCTTGATGTATCCGTGCTAACTTCTAATAAATAAATAAATAAAATAGAATAAGAAATAATTATATTTATGCACATTTTCAAGATTTTTTTTAAAGCATACTATCTCCTGCCAGGAGACTAGTTGAAAAAATTGTGCAGTAACTAGCAAAAGCAATAAAAATAGTTCTACAACCTAAATATACAATTCATATTTTTTACCTAACTTCCATACGAAAAATTATATCAGATATAACATTTATTTACTTATTTACTTTATTTATTTACTTGCGAATAAGTTCCAAATAAGCACATGTCGGCCATTTTATATCGAAATATTAACATAAATTAACAATAACATCAAAAATAAATAAACAATATGTACAAGAACGTCAAGATAATATTTACAAATACAATATGTTTACCTGAGCCCCAAAAGTGCTCTCAGAGGAAAAAAATATCAATGTCTGTGAGAGACAATTATACTTCGTAGTTATCCTATGTATAAGTGACCTTAGAACCAAGTTTATTCTGGGTTTGTTTACACAAAAGAGGACTACATTTAGTGTTCCTCGGATAGGTACACAAAAGTTAATTTGTGACAATAAGGTCTCACATCGAATATTACCTTTAACAACTTGGTGCAAGGAAAGAGGATCACCAATGTCGCAACGAGCTCGAGGTTATTTTATATTCAATATTTTCATTAAATCCGCATTAGAGAACGCACGTAATACGGGAACTCTGACTCTCACTATTGTAACAAAGAAATTTATAATAGATTCCAGCTTAAGATGCTTGGGACATGCCATGGACCATACAGGCGAGTAATATTCAATAGTAGGTGACAAATAAGATTTCTAAAACAAGCTAAGCGCAGACTTATTTCGAATTTCTGTGAAGCGATAGAGCAAACCTAGTTTCCTCATAGCACTTCGAGTAATATGAGTAATGTGTTCACAAAAAGTGAGCTTGCTGTCAATAACAACATCACAGTTTCTGAAAGAAGAAACCGCATTTATATTTTTAATGCTGTGTTACGTGAAAGTTAGTTAATTGACTTATTGTTTGTCATGTTAGCTAGTTTCTCATCCGTTTTAGAACTATTATGGGAGTTAATTACACACAACATTATCTCTACTATTAACAATCCAAATACACAATGGATAGGTACGTTATTCATTTTCAACTACCATTTATTAACTTCAACTTATATCGTCAGGTTCGAAGACGTACACACAAGGTTTCAAAACAGTATTAAATAATCACAAGCGACATCACAATTACCTTGTCGAACTTCCTTAAACTTTATACGAACATTAGTTTTAAACCACAAAACCATTACAAGTAATTCCATATATTGAACTACAAATTCTAACTTCTTAACAAGATCATTGAATTAAGACATCTTGTTATTTTAAAGTCACCGTGACAACTAACAATTACGTCATATCATAACTAATGTGACAACCTGTACAAAAGAACATTCGCTTATTGACTTATTACGTCACATATTAACTCGCCCCCTTTTAATAATAAAAAACAAATGTCCCATTAATTATATGTAGCATTAATTCCTTTTAGTAGGATATGAACAATTCTCTTATGGAAACTTCCCTTGTAAGAGTATTGGTTGAAAATCATTAAGCCACACAAAAAATAAACAGAATGTAAAAATTAAACATTTGTTGTATTTACTTGGAACAACTGTATTTGCTTATATAACTGTTCCCAAATTAGTTTATTTCTTCACTGTTTATATCATTTAATATGGGGCACACCTTTCCAAAATAAGAGTCAAGTTCCATTAAACTATCACAGATCCGACATTACCATCCGTCATAATGTTAGAAATCTGATATGGGTACATGAGATCATGTTTTATTAGGTTAGGCGTTGAGCTGGAATAGCTGAAGAAAAGCCGATGTTTTATATTTACGATTCTGTCTGTTTTAGCTCGTGTAACGTTAGGCTCGGGTAATATCATTTCGTTTCATGAGGGAAATAATGTAATTTACTACTATTTGAATACTAAAACTAACCTAAATTTATGCTAACGAGGAAGTAACTTAACACAAAGTAACCTAACACAACAGTACTTGTCAAGCCTGTGTGGAAAATACTTTTAAAATGGTTTTCTGGTTATGAAGTTTCATTATTAGTATTAAATTATATGTTACTTGTTGTTTTGCGAGCATAAAAAGCTTGTAAGCAAGTATCGATGATTTGTACATTTGCACATATCAATTTGGTTACACAGCGAACAACATCGTGCGAGTTTCCATTTGTTTATGTACCAACAGCATTGATATCAGTAAATAGATGACAGTGTTTTTTGCGTGTCGGAATTCACATAGTGACAAATGTTAAGTTATATATTTTATGAATGGAAATTTGAAATTAAAACTATTTTGATATAATTAATGTAATACTACCAGTTGTTTAACGTTGTATGTAAAAGTTCCAAGTCAAAATGTTAAGTACAAATTGCAAACAACTTAACTATTTATTTTACTTGATCTACATAAATATTTTTGACCGGGATTCACAGATGGAAAGGAAATTGTAAGTCTTCACAGACTAATAAATCCTTAAACGATTTATCGTTTTTTCTTCTATGTAGCGACATAGCTCACTAGTGGATCTCTAGGCAAAGAGTTATAATTTTATGCCAAGTGTCGCCTCACCTCCGATTTGAGGTCCATAAAAGCAGGCAACTTGGTGATTGGTGGAAAAGCAATCTACGTCATTCTTCGCTCACTTAAGGAAGTATCCTACCTTGAGATTAATAGAAAAGAATCTCAGTATAGTATATAGTATGTAGCAAGAGATCATCGGAGTAATAGCCGGAGCGTTTATTGAAGTAATATTGTATTAATAAGAAGTGGATATCCAAAGAACGCATATCAGAATGTCGACCATTCGCGGGGATCGAAATACAGAGGATAGTGATGTTGTTAGTTTCAGTGAAGAGGAATTATCTAGAAGGAGAAGTAGATTTGTTGGGAACGAAGGGAGATTAAAACTAAGCACAAGCAAGGTAGTAAAGAATCATCTGCTTTGAAAGGTGACAGAGCCGAAAATGATAATGACGTAGATGAACAGGTTGAGGATAGAACGAGCCAAGAAACTGGAAATGAAGTAACTTGAGTGATTGATGGGAAGACAGCGAGTGATTTTATGATAATGCTAAACGAATTTATAGATGAGCAAAAAGCAAGGAAGAAAGAAGAATGGAGGAAGAAAGATGTAAGAATGGAAGAAAAGAGAAAAGGAAAGAGAAACGGTGAGATTAAAGGAGGAGAGAAGAATAGAAATGGAAGAAAAAAGGATTGCAGAGAAGAAGAACAGTGATGCTCAGTGGGAAAATTTATGTGAAACCGTAAAGGAGTTTTGTAAGCCTCGTAGTCAACAGAAAAGGAAATGGGTATGATACTCACTAAAGAAAATAATCTACCGGAAATAGAGAAGTCATTAGGAATAAACAGGTCTAAAGAAGAACAGATATTAATGAAATTACAGGAGGATAATGGAAAAGTAGTGCAGCTGCAAGGAGAAAAAATTAACCTGGAAAGAAGAAAGAGCATGTAAAAGAAAAGAAAGAAGAAAAGCAAAGTGCTTTTGAGAAAAAAATAAAGTTTGAGTTACAGTCAGTTGTGTAGTCTACGGGAAGTAAGAGTGAAATAAGTTATGAGAGAGTGGAGTTGGAGGATCTACAGAAGGGAAGAAATATGAAAGAGAAGCGAAACAAATAATTGAACAAACGTCTGTTAATGAGAAACTTTCGGAAAATACTATGAAAGTACAAGGTGATAAGAATAAATAGATGTTAATAGAGAGTCAGAAAAGTCGTGAGGAAGTAATGCAAACACAGAATGGTGTAAGAACTTGGAAGGAAGAGAAAGAACGTAGAAGAAAAGATAGAGAAGAGAAGCAAAAAAGCTTCTGAAGAAAAATTGAAGTTAGGAGTAAATCAGTTGTGGAAGCTTCAAGGAATAAAAACCAGAGGAGTTATGAGGGGATAATACTCGAAGAGGTAATTGTTGGAGTATAAGATACTAAAAAAGTCACGGAATCAGTCAGAACCCAGAGAATGATAGGGTGATTCAACAGATAACATCTGTAGTAGAAGTACAAAAAGGAATATGTATAAATGAGGGGAATAGAATTGAGATGGTTGTAACGTTGCAAAGGACAGTAAACGAGACAACACTGTGGGCAACGCAGCAACAACAAGAAGGTTTGAAAATTGGAGAAAATTTCATGGTAGTGCAGCGCCAACAAGAGATGAATCATCGAGTGAAAAAGGGTCCTACAGAAAAGAACACACAAATTTTGCCAGAGAAGAAGAAGAATAAAAGTCGCTGAAACAAAATCCGATGGAGGAAATATACCGAGATAAGAGAGAAGAAAACTTCAATGTCCAAAGAAGAAAAGGAAAAAAAGATATTAGTCACAGATAGAGTAAAGAATAGTAGGTCGAGGAAGTAGAAGCAAACAAAGGGCACTTCCAAAAAGTCGGAAATCTAAGGTAGGTATAATTTCCAATCCACAGACGACATATCCTTTAGATTTAAACATTGATTATGAATCAAATGATGACAATTCTAGTATTCGGGAAGTGGAGACATCTTATCTTGATGTAATCCCTGATTACGTAACTAGTAAATTTGCGGTGACATTATCAAAGGGATGGAGTATAAAAATATTTATTAAAAGACACGAATCAATATTTCATACAAATTCGAAGAACAATGGTTTTAATTTTACAGACCCGATAATGAAGAAAATATATAAGAGATGGACCTTAAGAAAACAAAAGATTAGGAAAAGGCATGTGAGATTTGGGAACGTAGAATACTGAACAGAATGATGGAAAGAGAAAATGATGGCTGGATACGTCGAATCATTATCAAGTCTATAGTAAATAAATACAAATTGTCCGCAGTTAAGTAGTCAGTCTTTAAAAGGAACAAGAAGTTAATGAAGGTATTAAATAAGATACAGTATATAAGAAGTTGGGCGTCTGAACAAGTATTATATTTCTCAAGATTGAGATAATATGAAACAAATTAAGATGAAACGATATGTTGTGTATTGAAGTATCCTTTTGAATATCGAAGAAATAATTATATTGTTTAATGCTATAATATGATATGTAGGATGATGATGATTATATAATTGTATAAGGTGTTATTGATCGAAGTGTGATATGAAGTTAAATAATTAGATATGAATTAATATTCCAGATCGTTTATGATAAAATATTAAGTTACTGTTATATGTTTCACGATATATGTATAAAAAAAATCCCTTTCGGAAGGCCTACTGGCTGAGGTAGATTTCGAAGTTGTTTTTTTTATTATTATTATTATTTTCAAAAATTCAAATCTCGTCTTATATGAGCGCTATCGAGAAATATTTATTGATTTGTAGATTATTCATCAAGAGCTTTTCAACAATACCCACAAGACGTGGTTTTAAAAAAATTGAATTTCCACCCCCACCCCCAATCGTACCCCCACAACCCCTGAATTGTTGGTGTCACCGTAAACTTCATAGGAAGTACTATAATTTATGCAAAGTTTCCCCTCTGAACTCCATAGGGGCTGATATATAATTCTTTCAAAATTTCAAACCCCTCCCCCTACCACCCCTTGGGCCGATTTTGCTCATTAACGAACTTAGCCGAGCTACTAAGCCTAGAAATAACAATAAAATTTGGTTCAAATATCTTCAAAATTATGACCGCCAGCGTGTAAATATATATACATACTCGCTTTCCTTCGCTGGGGGCGCTGCCCCCAAACCCCATCTTGGGAGCGAAGCTCCCACGGGGGTCTGCGCTCCACCCCCAGGGGGTTTGCGCTCTCCTTTATCGTAATCAGACACACTCTGGCGGACTGCGCCTCCATGGTAAAAATACACCACCCACCGGAGGGGCTGCGCCCCCAGACCATTTTTCACCATTTTTTTGACCTACTTGTCATGGTACAACTTCATACCAAATTTCGTTTGTCTCGCCTTAGTGGTTTAGAAAATGGGTTTTCGGGCGGCCAATTTGGATTAAAGATGGTGACTTTTTTTAACGTTTTATTATATTGTCGTGACTCACTCGTGAAGGAACACCTTCAAATAAAATTCCATTTCTCTAGCTCAAACGGTGCCGAAAATGATTTTTGGGCGACCATTTTGGTTCCAAGATGGTGACTTTTCTAAAAGTTCGTAATATTTTTATAAACTGCTAGTTAATCTACTGTCACACTACCGGGAGCTTCGCCTCTAGTCTATCAAATGTTAAACTTACACATTTTACAGGACAGTCACATTAACTATACTTCCTTTTAATTACTCGAAAACTACGTATCGTAGGAAAATTTTGGAAAGAGAGTTTATGCCTCAGAATTCAACAAGGATTAACATGACTGGACTCCATGGGAGCGAATTTTTATTCATTTTGTATAACATGCTTGTATACTCCACCATAAGATGATATACTTCACTGTGAAACATACAAAACCAGGTTATATAAATGTTCAACAAGTGAGGCGAGGCCTAGTCGAAAGATTGTGCACATATGCTACCGCCAGGCTTCGAGTGTCCACTTTGATCTATGTCGTTGTAAATGTTTTGCTTAAACCTTTCGAACTACACCTCAACCACCCTCGTAGCTCTAATAGTTGCTGAGTTATAAGTTGTCGACGAACCTATCGAGGTGATCTATGCAGCATAAAACTCATCTTGGCGAGACTTTTCGAACCACACCTCAAACACCTTCATAGCCCTAGTAGTTCCTGAGTTGAAAGTTGACAAGAGACTGACTGACGGGCGCCTTAAATTCATTTGTATAAGGCTACTACTGAAACCTAAAAAGAATAAACATGAATAATGATGACATTCATAAAGTAAAAGACATGGATATACAAGGATTAGCCATCTTGAAACTTAGCATATCAGCCAAGTTGTCTACAGTATTCGTTAACTCATGTAATCGGGAGAATTAGCCTATGTGTATAAAGCAATTGAGCCCCTCCATTTTTCTTCTTTCATGTGATTAGAACCGAATGTCAATACACAATGTGGCCAGAAAGTCCCTTTACACCTGAACTAAATGCGTATAACAGTGTAAGATATTTAAGATTTGAACCTCCCATCCCGATCATGGATATGACAACAGTGCTCCTCAGGTGAATTGCAACGTGATTGCCGCGTAACTGCCACGTGACTGCCCAGGGTGGAGAATAAAGTTGGTGCGTTGACCAACTCACTGTCTCACCTCTCTGTTTTTGGTGAAGAGCAATGGCAGATACCAGCGACTTCACTTTGGAGGAGCGCTTAGTAACAAGTGTGTGGGTCCATGAACGGAAGCACAACAACAAAAATATGACACAGGTGATGGATAGGCTTCGTGAACGGTTCGGTAAGGAGCCACCAAGTCGTCAGCCTTTGATCACGTGGGAGGAGAAAGCTTTTCACCTGGGAAGTGTTTCGGATGCCACCCTGCAAGTCGACCAGAAAGCATGCTGCAGAACTTGGAATCAAAAGGAGCACAATGAAACTCCACATGAAAATTGACTTAGGCCTGCAAGCATTCCGGTCAATGGCCATCAATGAACTAACGGACGATCACTTAAACCACCGGAAGGAAGAGTGCAGGAACTTGTTGGAAGCCTTCCCCACCATTCCTGCTCGGAAGTGCATTCTTTTCTCTGATGAATGTGCAATTTATCAAAAGTTCGCGGGATAGGAACATCTTCATATGGGAAAGGAAAACCCACATTTTTATCCGCACGTCATGCATTGGGCGGGAATGACTGAAGAACACATCTTTGGTTCGTACTTCTTTAAGGGTTCCGTGACCCAGGTTACTTATCTGGAGATGTTTAATGACTAGCTTCTTCCACAGCTGCAGAATCTGGGCATCAACGACACGGTTGTTTACCAACACGATGGAGCTCCCACCCACTTCGCACTTGCTGTTCGTGAACGCCTAAATGAACTATTCCCTGCCCGGTGGATAGGACGTGGGTCTCCAAATTCACCAGCCCCTTGTCCTTGGCCGCCTCGAAGTCCGGACCTTACGACACTAGACAATGCCGTATCATCAACTCATAGGTCAGGAAGAAGCGGTACGTGAACGCTGATCTTCCAGCATGTGACACCGCAGCTGCTAAAGCGAATGAGTAGGATAACATGAAGGTGTGACATGAATATATATATATAATTCCTAGAGAAAAAAAAGACCGAGACGACGTCCAAATGCAAGATGGTAGATGAAATCAAGCGTTTTTCAGAAGCTACATGGATGAGGATAGCAGTAGACCGAGATATGTCAAAAGAAAAGGGGAGAGCCTTCATCCAGTAGTGGATAGA
>JAGDQP010008584.1:2308-32869 GCA_022664845.1 Lepisma saccharinum
TAATAATAATAATAATAATAATAATAATAATAATAATAATAATAATAGTATCAACTGATACTAGCAATAAACCAAAAATCATAGAAATCTGAAAGGGTGAGGTAGAATTCTGTTAAAAAGTGTTTTGATTTCGCATGGAATGACCCACAAGAAAACTTATCGATGGTTCAAACTGCTTATCTGGACAAACTTGGTAGAGAAGTCGAGTACATCAGGAAACCACCAGAAAAGCATGATCAAAAGTGCTTACGTCCATAAAAGTTTTATTCCTAAGTACTTATAGTGTGATCTAAGTCGGAAAACACACGTTTATTTGTAAAATGCTTGAAATAATGGAAAGCAAATGTACATGAATGGATATTGGGTCAATATGCTATATTTTAGAGGGTACATTTGTCATGGCCGCCATCTTGAAGTCGTCCATCTTCAATATTGCTCGATTTTTTTTTAAAGTGAAGGGGGTCATGTAACTTATCAGTCTGGGCTAGAATTTTACCATAAATACATTGTGCAGTCAGTTTTGCCATAAATGTATTTTCAAGAGAGATAGTGAGAGGTGACATTAGTATGCGTAGTTGATTGAAAAATCTGGAAATGCTCTGTTCTTTTTGAAACAGTGCAGAAAATGAAAACATAATGCACAAATAATGAGTATTGGGGACCACCTACTTATAGGATACTGTACAGACCTCCCATAACACCTTGCAGCCACACCTAACACACTCAACTGCGTTTTGGACACACATTGAACATGTCTGGATAAATTTTTCTATGCAACAATGATAACACCTCGTAGATTTCGTGCCATTTTGAGAAAGAGTCGCCGCTGTTATTCAGTCGAAAGGAGGAACTACGCGGTATTAGCTAAGCGCCTATAACATTTTGGCATCTTAGCTTATATTTGTTCAGTGTTGCCAGTCCTGTTGAACCCAGAATTATTTCCGTTTAATGATTGTCTATGAATCTCAGTACTCATGTACTTTCTCTCACACAAGAGATAACCAGGAAGCAAATGGATCCAGATGTTTACGTTCGGTTTTACGAAGTTAATATATCCCTTAGTCTATATCACAAGTATCATCCCTTGGACACACTCCGAGGGAACGTTCCTATTTTATTTAATGCTGTTTGTGAACATACGCTAAGTGAAGCAGCTAAGACGTTTTTTTTTTCTGTCCGTGGTGTGTAATACATAATATGGACATAGCAAATATTTCTTAGTGTTCACCTCTCGAGTTTTCTGGACGTTGAAATGTAATTCGCACAGTGTAAATTATATATCTTAGCTTTCTATTTTGTTATGATTGACTATGAATTCATACGATTAAATAAAACTTTGTGGAGAGGAAGAAAGAAAGAGAGTCGTCACATAAAACGGTTTCATTATGCTTCCTTCTTTTTCCATATTTGTAAGAAGTTGATTGTAGAAATGTATTATTTTAAGCATTACGTCAAGGATACACAGTTTTGCAGTTCGACAGCGGAAAAATAAACAGTGGAGTAGAGTAAAGTTATCGTACTTGCTCTATGAAAAGCGACAGACTAACTCGAATTTTTGTGGTTGTTATTCCGTTTAAAGGAGTCCCCTTGCGAGTTAATTCCACAATTCCAGCGATTCTGTCACTTTTGGAAATCCTTTTAAGACTCCTCTTTCTTCAAGCTGTTCAGCACAATCCTCGTCTCTTCCTGAATCCCCTTAACTGCGCCAAAACTTTGAACTTCACCTTCATTCTAGAAATGATGAATAAGTCACAGAGGTTCAAATCAGGAAAACTAGTTGGCTGAGTAACGGCAGTCGTGTTGTTTCGTACCATAAACGGTTTCGTTCGCCACTCAGATATTTGTATTTTGCCTGAAACAGGGTCAACAAATGCCTTCTGAAGCAATTTCTGTGTCTCTAACATATTTTCATAACACTAACACAGAATTTATTCCGCCCACATTGTTCGAGTTAACTTTTGGCTACGTTAAAAGTCGTGTAATACGGTTACAAATAAAAAACAAAGTGCGTAGTGGAATCATGTTCACTCGGTACAATCACTCTTGGTCTCCTGACTGACAAGCATGCTAAGAGCTCTACAGCAGCGCACTGCTGTACTGTGTTCCGTTCCCCTGCAATATTACCATTTACCAGTTCGGTTATTTTTTAATGTCATCTTGCATTTGCAACATCATAACTTTATTTCTAAAAAAAGTAGGAAATAAATCATTTTTATATCCTTTAGAGTGTATTTTATTAGTTTTTCCCAGCGTAAGTGAGGATACTTTTTCGCTGTCTGTGTTTTCAGCCAATTCTAGTCTGATGCCTCGGGAAGGGCGTAAGCCATAATGCTGTTACCGCCCATAATACTAATTTTATCTTCATCTTATCTTCTAGTCTGGTGAGTTTACTGATGTTTTGTGAGTGCATTGGTATTAAGAGTCTAATCAAATAACGTGGTTTACAAAGGACCTGGTCCAAAGGGTAAACAAATTCACATGGTTCGGACGGGGATCGAACTGACAACCCCTGGTATCTGAGATGAGCGCGCTGCCCTAAGCCATCGCGACCCCACTTCTATATAAAAACAATTCACAGCCACTAATGGATGAGACCTCTTCCGGAGGGAGGAATATCGTCACTGTCTTTTATTCACAGCAGCTCCCCAATTGCATCACGATGCTGGGTGGGCACCGTTCCAGAACCCTTTCTGAATTGTGAATGTAAGTAAATGAAATTGCTTGCTGTGATTATCAGATAAAGTTTTATTAACTCATTTAAAAACTATCTTGTACCGTTACATTCTGATTGACTCCTGTTATAAAATGAAATACATAATAATAATAATAATAATAATAATAATAATAATAATAATAATTGTCCTTAAAATTAAGAATTATACATCATTGTTAACTTATTGTTAACGCTTCTCATCTCGTTGAAACAAATAGTTGTTTGTGAAAGGTTGTGACGACCTACGCACCAGTAGTATCTCTGTGATTGTGGACGTGTTCAGTGAGTTTCGAAAAGTATAAAAGCAAAGATGTCGTATGTGACGTTGTTTTCCCAGCGTGATCAATTACGGGGCACACACATGTCATGTCATTGATATGTATCGGAAAAATTCATAAAAGGTCAGTACCATTCTTTCTGGACTCCCCCTCCCCTCCCTCCCCAGCCCTCCGCCGCTATAGAAAACGTTTACACACTGAAATTATGTAGCTATGTTTGTTTGTTCTTAATGTTATCTACGCACGTTTTTATAAGAAGACTGACGTGTGAGCAGCAATCGAACCCGCACCACCGGTTATTAGAAAAGCCTTCCCGTAAATAAGGCCACATGAAAGAAAGAAGAATAAAAAGAAAAACAGATATTCAACTGTACCAGACTCCGCCCTGTGCTATTGCAACCCCACCCCGTGAAATTGGGCGAACCACGAGTTTGTGGGAAGAGGCCAGCGAAGAGAAGAGGAACAGTCAGTGACCCGAACTGTAAGTTTGCGAGGTCGTAATTCAAAGCAATCGAAGATGTAATGGGTGCATTTATAATAACAACAATAAAATTTTATTGTAAGTAAACCTCTCTCTCTCTCTCTCTCTCTCTCTCTCTCTCTCTCTCTTCTTTTTTATTATTTAAATATCGATTCGTTGTAGCGATAGCACGATGAATATTCTCTCTCTCTCTCTTTTTTTTATGATGATTTCTCTGTTTGATGGAACTTCATTTTATGTTCTTTTTTTATTTGTTTCTATTTTGTATCGCTTTTGAGACTTTATATGCATAGTTTTGTTTTATTCGTGAATAAAGAACAATGAATCATTAGCACTTCTTATTCTGTCAATGTTTTTTTACCCCCCCCCCTTTTTTTTACAACTTCCAAACGTTCGAAACCACTAAAGATGGTAATCTATAGATAACTTATAAAAATACAAATATATTATCTTTTACAGAAATACTTTGAAAATTAATAATGGTTTTGACTTTTCAAACTGCAGATTAAGCCTACAAGTCATCATTAACATGATCAGTAAAGTTTTGCCGAAAGTGGTAGGTGCTTCGAAGGACGTTAAACCCCCTCATTCGTCCCGATCTTGCGCTCTTCTCTTTAGCTTAGCCTACGGTTTATCTTCCTTAAAAATACTATATCAGTAAGTTGCATCTGTCTTCTTCCTTTTCATCTTTGCCCCTCCCCTCAACCATACCTCCAATTGTATCACTCATCACTCTGTATACAATATCTACGTAAGCCCCTAACCGGTCATATTTTTTTTCATTAGAACAATTATCGTTCGTGTCCTTCTCGTAATTTTTTGCGCAGGAAAATGTACAAATTATTCAAACACATACTATTTCACACACTCTGTTTTGCTCTTCTTAACATTTTTTTTATTATATACTTCGTACAATACACGTCATTCCTATTACGTTTATATGTGTAATTCTATGGCATTCTGTGATAACTTTTGACACTTACTATCTTCAGATCCACTGAAATTTCTCTAATATAGAATACACAGTTACATCTTTTTTATTGATGTCTACATATTAGCAAAGTGCCATCCCACTATTCGAGATACAAGTCTTGCACCCCGTTCCCGTTTCTTTAAATTAAAAATTAAATCACACCACAAACTTTGTAACTTGAAATTGAATCTCTTGCAACATCAAACAAAAATATGATGTGGAAGAAATAGTAGACAACTAGTCAGTGAACCACATGGGACTACTGTGTCTGCGAGACCCTGCTTTTCAAGTTCAACTTATGGTAATATATGAATGGACCTTAATGAATTAAACAAGTATCATTTCAGAATTCTGTAGTGTGACAGAGGGAAAAGTCTGAAAGGTTTTTCGGAAACTATTAGAATGCGAGAATACCAGTCTCTAACTGGAAAAGATTTAGACAAAATTTAGATTGAATGTTCTTTTACTTAGTCTTTTTATTTGCTCTCGGTATATTTCACTGCAAGATACTTGTGAAATATTATTATTATGTTGGAGACGAATGCACATTGCAAGTTTAATACGAGTCCGATTTTCGTGAAATGTCATATCTGGGTTCCGAAACAGACTCACTAAGTTCAGTTTTGAAGTCAAACTGGGTACTTCAAAGTTTACCAAAGTCACCCCAAACAGCCAAATAGCCTTCATTTTGAAAAATATATGAAGATTGAAAATGATATATAAATTCAAGTAGATCTGTATTAAATGCACTAAAAAGTAAACACACACAAACACACAGAAAGAAAGAAAGAAAGAAAGCAAGGAAGAGTGGGGGAGGGAGGGGGTTAGGGCAGAAATATGACTGATATGTCATAATTTGTTACAGTCGAATATTAATTTCTGGGGGATCCCCCTTGCCTTTCAAAACTGACTAGATACTTGATATTTAAAAAACAAAACAGAGGATACAAGGAAGTACGTTGTGCTTACGTTGTGATCGCAATATATAATTAAACAATATCTAAAGGTAAAGTAACGAAACAGTGTACCCTTAAAACACATTACTCAGAAGAGAAAACTTAAAACCGTTGTTCAGTCAACTTTCTGAGATTTTGTCACTGTACATTGTTTTGTCACTTGTTGAATACCCTAAAGACGCCAACTGTTGTTCAAATTTTCCTGTATTACATAAATTGGCTGCGTTTATATTCTGGCAGAGATATAGGAGAATTACATCTAGCATCTAGTGAAAAATCAATCTAGAAACAAAAATTTATCTCATTGCATTGCTAGGTAAATTTGTAGTTCTTTAAGGCTATTACTATACAAGAAGTAATCAAAAGTTTTGTCGGCAGATGTAGGCAACAATAAAGTTCAGATAAGTTGATTGATTTTATTTTCATAAGTACACTTCTCTCTCTCTCTCTCTCTCTTTTTTTTTTTTTTTTTGTTATTTTATTATTATTTTTATTCCTTTGGTAAACTTTATTTTTGAATGGGTCATTCTAGTAACTTTTGACTTCGGCCCGTCACGTTCCAGTTAAAATCCACAATCACAAACATCCATGCTCCTGCCGGGATTTGAACCCGGACCTTCGAGTAGCTGGGTTAGCACCCTAACCCACAAGGTTTTTTAATACCTGAACATCATGTTTAAAAAATCCTTCTGCTCTTAAAACCTGTCATCAATAGCACGCGCTTTATCATCTCCACTTGGAAATAATTGTCTCTTGTGGTGTTCAAATAAATAAAAATTTTAGGCACTAAATCTGGGAAATAAGATAGATGAGGAATCTGTCTGAATAGTCTAGTTTATATATAGAACTATACGATCACTCCTATTTTAAATTTTAGGTCATCCCGGTCCAAGCAGAATGTGTTAAACCAAAATGAAGGTTGCTCCGAAGTTCCTTCGGAGTCGGAGATTGCTTGTGTTTCCAATCACATTTTTAAAGGCGATTCACAAGATTACTTGTATTAAGCTATTACATTTCCTTTATAGACAAGGTGATTATTTTTTATTTTCGTCGTCGCAGGAATTCCACAAGGTAACTCAAATTATTTCATATTCATCGTTAGTATTATTGTTAGAGATCTTTAAAACTTGAACATATTAAAGTCCAATAAACAACATTATTAACAAAGAAATAAAACAAGATGTCGTGTTTATTTTGTAGAGAACTTCAATATATTTCCTTTCCATGGTTTTCAAAAGGAAAACAATTACCAAACTTTTAGTTGCTTAATCTCTTGGTCGATTAAGGTTTACAATTCCTTTCCGTGGTTTTCAAAAGGAAAACAATTACAAAAATTTTAGTTGCTTAATCTTTTAGTCGATCAGCTTTCGGATAGAGTTCATAATTGAAATTCTTGACATCATTAGAAAAAAAAGCATGGAAAATAATATTGCACAATATTTTGGCCAATTGTGGCTTGATCAGCAACTGATCAATAGGTCAGTATTTTTCAAAACACTAGCGGAACATTTTCTTAAAAGGAAGATTAAAGAACCATAGCGAATTCTTGTATTAGTAATAACACTAGCAGAATCGTTTTTTTAATCACTTGAATCGTTTGAACAGAAGTAACGTCCAATATGAATGTACGAGAAACAATTTTCATTCTTGTATAGTACATTTGAAATAAAAGTATGTACGAAATCCTAATTACTCGGTGCAATTGAAGCAATTAACATCAAATTACACACGCAAAAATGAAAAAGAAACATGCTATAAGTGGTAAGAATTCTTCGTTTTAGTTAGTTATACATGATAAAGAGCTTTTATGGCCCTTTTATATGTATTCTTCTTTCTTTAAGCGGATAAGAAACGCACATCAGACATAAAATTTATCGTTGTTCAAAAATTATTCTTTATATTTCTTCGTCAAGCAATATTTAACATTATTATTAGTAGTGATAATAGTACTAACATTAATAAAAATTATATATTACACGACACCACCTTGTTCCCGAAAGGAAATCAAGCAAAATTGTTTCGCTGTTTCAAACAAGAACGGTCCAATTAAGTGAGAATTACGGATGAAAAAAAAATACAATTAATGAAGTTTCTCTTGGCATGCAAAGATGCAGGAAGAATTAAAAAATTAAAATGATAAAAAATCTAGTAAATAATTTATGTGGAAAAGGATATCTTGGATCTTTAATTCGTTTATTTTTCTTTAGCATTCTTTTAAGGGATATATTAACCGCAATAAAGTATCATTTATACATGTAATATTAGCGGAGTTGTTTCGATGTGGATCTACGAATGATACCGAGCGGCAGTAGTTCGGTTGGTATATCGTTCTCTTGTCATTCCAAAGGTCGTTAGTTGGAGCTGAGCGTTCGACTGTTTTGATTGAGTTTTTTTTTTTAAGGATTTTTCCTTACTTCCACTGCCTTGCTCAGATGGTACTAACAAACTAAACTCTGGCCGACTTCCTTCTCATATCCTCTTCCAGTTTCTTATGCCACCCTAAGCCAAAAGGCTAAAATACTATAAATAAATAAAAAAACATTAATAATTAAACTTAGATGCACAAATTCTGCACTATGAAGAGAAATTACACAGGTTTTACACGTTCAAAGAGGAAATGAACCTACTTCATAACACTTCTTATTTACTTTTACCACTTTTCTACATGAATTTGAACACTTTTAAAACTCTTCCACATAACTTAGAATGTAAATATAAGCCGTTTCAGTAGGCTGGGAAAGAAATAAAAAAAGTTGGTGCATGCACGGATAGAACCCGGTCGTCCTATGGCGAACGTTTGTTACTGCGAAGATGAACTTGGAAGTTTCGTAAGCCATAGGGTAAGTAAGTAAGTCCTGGAAATCTAAGCCGTTCAAAACTCACGTTTAGAAAGACCATTACAAACTTTCGTCACTGATTGTATACATTACTTTACATTTCTTGGAACATAAAACAAACAGAATTACAGATAGGAAAGGACGTGTTTAAAAATTTTGAAAGTGAGGCATTTCGTTAACTTGTATTTTCCTTGTTAATATAACTTTTTTTATATTATAATTAACGTATTGTGGAAAAAAATGAAGAAAGAAAAGCGAGGAAAAAATATGCAGGGTTTACTTTTTAATAAAAATATATATTATATTAAATGGAACATATAGCTTGTAAATAAAATGAATCCTATTAATTAAGGGAACATAATTAAAAATTGTGTGCAATCTAGAGTAAACTAAATCCAATCTCAAATTAGTTTCTGTATATTTTTCCATACTCCTCCTCCTCTTATTCATATATCTGTATATATGTGTGTGTGGCAGGGGGGGGTTAAAAGAGAGAGGGGGCAGGGAGAGAGAGAGAGAGTATACATATATTTCTATCTCTCCAACATTTTACTTGATTAATAAAATTGTATTGATCTTAATTGAATAGTTGATAGTAAAAACCGAATAACTCCCCAAAACCTGTTTTTACAGAAAGTGCAAAAAATGCTGTCTAGCTGATGACATCATCATGTAGCTTTTCCATGGGGTCCAATGCTTTTATCTTGTATTGTCTCCACTTTTTTGTGTGTGTGTGTGCTTTCTAGGTAACTTTATAGTGAATTCACATAGCTTGAAGACAGTGTCTCTGTGATTGCTAGAACTGACTTTCGCACAACCCAATCATAGCTCCCCTTCTACACCTGCTGCTTTTCCCGCTAAATTTGATCTGTAAAACTCGAACACGTGTGATTATACTCATGTAATGTGTGTTAAGTGGGTGGTTATGTTGGATTTTTTTCAGATTTATTCAATATACTCACTAGCTTTGAGCATGCAGTAAAAAAGAAATAGTTCTGTGAATTGAATCTATACGTTAATAATATCTTAATCAAGCACTTATCTTTCTGTGATAAGGTATACCTTTGTATTTTACTAGTTTCTTTGAATTAGTGTGTTTCCTTTAGGAATCGAACTCGCCACTTCGTAAGTGTACAAGACGGAGAGGGTACTGACACTATCAGGCGAGCTTCACCACATCCCTACTAGCCCTTTAACATTCCTAATTCCCCCCCCCCCTCTCTAGACTCCCCTAAATATTAAACCTTGCATCTACCAATATGTACTGTAGGGTTGCCAACTTTTGAAAATGGAACCGGACACTCTCCAGGAGTACATATACTCTTAAAATTGTGACATCATCGCTCGTCAAAAATGTAAACAACCTGAGTTTCCGCCAGGATTTTCAGTTTGGTGGGGGGTGTAAAGTCAAAATTGGGAGGGTGTAACGTGTAAATTAAGTTTTGTACGGTTTCTATCGATATTTTACAGCAAAACTGTCAACGTTTGGGGGGGTGTTGTCGAGACTTTGGGGGGTAAACACCCCACACACATACACCCAGTCGGGGGTCTAGCGGAAAAGTGATTACTTCACATAAAATTGAGCGATTCGGAGTTCGAATTTAATAACTTTAATTACTTTTGAAGCATTTATTAATTAAACTTACGTATTCCAGTTTTGGTTGAGTCGGAACATGTAATGTTTGTAGTCTGTCATCAATAATATATCGTACTTTAAAACAGAAAAGCAAATATAATTAGCAATATAATTATGGCATGGACAAAATATACTTGAAAAATAAGTCTTACCAGCTTCGCTCTCCTCTACTCTCCATGACTTGAAGAACCGAAAAATTATTAAATTTGTATTAGAAAAGTCTCATTCGTGCTGCAATGAATCTTGCTGCTTAAGAATCTTGCAATGAAATGCGAACTTAAAATTATTAAAAAGTAGCAAATGGGGCAGTCACGGGAGCGACAATAAAATTTTTATCTGAGTTGACAACTATTGTTGAGTAGCTCTAAATCTGTGGGGTGGGGAGAGAGAAAAAGAATAAAAAAGCAAGGGTTTGTTGCGTAACCCTCTGTCTTGAGAAATTAATTAATACGATTGTATATAATGTTAAAAAAAATATATTTTTAGAAATAATTTAGTGGCTAATAAAAAAAGCCATAAATGGCAATAGTTTCATAAAATAAGCTATATTTAAGGCTATAACCATTTCGTATATTTGTATGGCTAAATGCCTCTCCAAATACGCTAGATTTAGCTAAAAAAAATTAGGCCAAATTGGCATCACTGCCACCTTGCAAACGATAACATCACTGCGACGGAACAACAAATTCGTTGCGGAATGGAATTGCGCTAGGGCTGTGATCAGCCGGTTGTCAAATGCGGTTCATTTTAGAATCCAGATTCAACTAAATCTACTTTCTACGGAATTAAAAAAATCGTACGAATAGAACAGAGAATAGGACGTAAGAGGAAAAATTAACGGGCATTTAAGGTCCGGTTTTGAGGTCGTACCGGACACCGGACAAGGAGGTCAAAAACCGAACCGTCCGCTAAAATCCGGACAGTTGGCAACCCTATGTACAGTACATTGTAAAGACGAAATTCATTGAAATAAACTTGTTATGTGTGTGATAAAATGAAAATAAAATGAATTTGTACTTGTTATACAGAAGGTTAGATTACTAATGTAATAATGGAATGTATTGTGTGTTAATTAGAAATGTAATAATGGAATGCATAACAGATGGCTTATTATATATTTTGATAGTTTCTTCAATTGCTATTAATTGCCATTGATCCATTTATCGGTGTCAATTGAAACTAATTTTCCAGTAGTAAACCACAAATCGAGAATTAGTTAATTATAATGTTGGTATTTGTGTTCGTGGAATTGTGGTTTCTCGCTTGGTAAGTTCCTGTCTTTAAAACAGGATAGAGTAAATCCTTAAATTTAGTCTGTCGGTTAGTTGCAAGTTAATTTTTCATCCTTTTTCGTTGTTCGTTAAGGATAGTATTCGACTATATATGTATATATATATACGAGGCTGTTTAAATAATTGTGTAAGTTGCAATCTAATAGATCACTCATTGTTACATCACGTGCTCCTTTGAAATCATTTTTATAAAATCTAACTCATGTTTCAAAACATTCTTGCGGCTGGGCACATGTCCAAAAAGAGGGATGGAGACGAATATAAATCATTCAAGAAAACGTCGAAATACTTAAAATATGTAATGAGAGAGTAATCTATAGTGTGTACTGCTTATTATGTTACTAAAAAGATTATACAGCTTTTGGGTTTAAAATGATGGTGATAACAGGCGAAGAGTTTCAAGGTTTGCGTTTTAACGTGACGGGCCGAAGTCAAAAAGTTACTAGAATGACCAATACTTTTTTAATTTTTTTGTTAGTTTGCGTTTTAAGAGTTAAATAAGTGTTTTAATCTTGGTTTGTTATGGATTTGAATTGGAACGCACTTGATAATAGCTGAAGCATATAATCCAACTCATTGATTTTTAGTAAAGCAAACAAAAAATGAAATATTGAAAAATGCCCTGTCAATAATGCATCTAATATTAAATGTATGTGTTCTATATTTTCATGTCTTCTTATGTGTAAGTTAATAAAATAAAATAAAAAAACAGTGCAAGCAGAAGAAAAGGAAGTAAAGAGACCTTCATTTTGTACTTGAAACTGTTTAGCCTAAATGTATCTTGTCTAGTCAGGATGTAACTACGCTAATTATATTGGAAGAAAGGAGGTGAAATAAGCTCAGCATTTGTCCGGCTTCTCAGTGACATTATTATATTATCAGGCTTCACAAGATTAGATAGATCATGCGTAAATTTCATTTTACGTAGACAGGTGAAGGAGAGAAAAGCAACTCAATCACCACTACTGTAGTATTGCTAGGTTTTCTGGCTTTGAAGAAATATAATGTTCGGTGTATTAGAAATTACTTCTCAACACGTACTGTTTCCCTAATTTCTCAGGCATGTCATTCTCCTTGTGAGTAAAATACGTTAAATCAAACAATTATTGTTATTAGTAATATTATTAGGAATCTCTAGAAGTTTCTTATAATTAGAATACAACCAGTGTTGAAATTCTTTAACATAAGTACGAAATGTATGTTTAGTTGCCTACCTCAAAAGGCGCTTATTATACGTTAAACCTCGAGCTAAAATAAAATTTACTATAAAATCCATCTGTAGTACGCTGAATATAATGTTAAATTTACAGAAATGTAGGTGGGTGAAAATTACATTTTAAGCTACGTTGTTTATTTATTCAAGTTGCTCTCGATGTCACCATAGTTTATCTTTTCTATTTTAGACTTACAGCTCTGTACCTAAGAGTTAGAAGCGCGTAAGTTACAAATACTTGTTTTCCAGAAACCAGAAAAAAGAACTACTTCATTTTATAAAGAAACTAAATAGACAAACTACATATTAAACTTACATTGTTAATATGTTTGGAACGAAATCGAGCACTCATTATTTGAGGCCTTCCGAAAGCTATACAAAACTGCTTTGATCACGTTTTAGCCAAACTTCCTACGCGCTTCTAGCTTTCATATAGAGAACTAATCATCTTATCTGTACTTAAATCATATCGTTAAGTTGAGTGTTTCAGTGGAAAAATGCCATATCACATTCCACCATTGATTGAGCCTTGTGATGAAAGGATCTCAAACTATCTAAAAAAAAACTATATTGAGATGAGGTGTTCCGTTTTTTCCCACTGAGCAATTATCATTGCTTGCACATAATTATAAGGCAAAGAGTGAGATCAAAATTCACTTGTTCCTGTTGCTATGGCACGGACAAACAAATAACCTCGTACTGTGGTGCAACAAACAATAAACTTTGTACAAATTCTAGTCTTTATTGTACATTGAGCGCAAAAGCTGCTTTCAAATACCCGTACTGAATTCGTAGTATGAACTTAGATAAACCGAAAACAAAGTTGTTTGAGTTGAGTATTCGGTCGTAATCTAACGGTTAGTCATGACCTTGGTTTAATTGTAAATGATATACTCCTAAGAAATAATATCTAAGTTTCATGAACAGAGCTTTTACACGTTAACACGCTTACTTTTGTTCAATCTAAATTACTCTACACATATCCCGTATGGAATCCCTACTTATGTGTAAGCTTGCAAAAGTAAAACAAAATTAATCAACTTTTAAAGATTTCCTTACATACTGAAACACTGGCTTCTACCAGCTCCTCTTGCTCGCAGTCGTGGTGCTGGAATGGCATTTCTATATAAGCTCCTCCACAATAACACTGACAGCGCATATCTAGGATCAAAAACTATCCCATTCAAACCCCATCAACCAATATTAGAGTGAATAATAATAATATCTATATTAGCTCCTGCGTAGTAAATTAATACTATCATTACATCGCCAAGCGAAAGATGCGCCTATCTTTTAACAACAGAAGCCAATAATGATACCCAGGCCCCTTTGTCTAGTGGTATTGGATTTCGGATCGGCACTTGTGAGGTACGCACGTTCAAGCCCTGCTGCCTGTCATACTGACTGAAGTTTTCCAGAGCTCCCCTTAGATTCCCAAGGTGAATGCTGGGAAAAGTTGACTCTGGTCGCTGTCTTCCGTGCCGCCGGAAATATGCTTCCTGAGTGATGGCATATGACGGCATTTGTCCATTGTTAACTAGATAGCCCATACATGTCAAGCATTAAAGTAATAAAAATAGCAAATAATGATGACCCGAAAGTCCCTAGGCAAGGTTAACCGATGGTGGTTTGTCATTGGTTTTCATCGGATGAAGACGACAAGATTGGTTCCGTCGAAGTTCCATCTGCTAATTTTGTAGCAGTCTATGAAGATAGCGGTGGGAGCCAATGCTTAAACTACGCATACAATAAGCAGAATGCTTGCGTGTAACCTAAGCAGTAAAGAAAATAAATTCTGAAAGTTTAACCTGTCCATAGAAAGCCTGGGAACTTAAATTGCTTACAGTGATTTGAGGAAAGATATCTAGCGGGAGAAGATGCCTACAGTAGTGTGATTCTATAACTACGATACTAGATGGAAAACTTGTATGGTGTGAAAGTAGGGTTCCCAACTGTCCCGGTTTGGGCTGGATTAACCAGGAATTCTACGTCTTGTCCCGGAGGAATTATTTTGTTCACCGGGACGGTTAAAATCCCGGAATTCAATCTTCCGTTAAAAAAAAAGTGTTCAACAATCGCATTGTTTGGCAGAGTTAACGAAACAACGCTTAATTTTGTAAACAGAACAACTGCCTTCCGCACCCTTTGTTCTGCTGATAACATAGCTTACCAGGTGTGTAAATATGAAACCGGAATTTGTGCATAGACGGCTTAGCTGTCACTGTGGTTACCGTAAAACTGCGTCCTTGGCGCCACTTCCTTGTTTTGACTGCTGATAACGATTTGCAATTCACAACCAGACAAATCGTACTTACAAACTACGATTTGCGGACAGCATTGATTTTTGTTACCATTGGAAGAAAACTGCTGCAGAATCGCATCGCATGCTTGTCGAAGCTTACTATGATCATGCTCTTGGTAAGTCACAGTGTGGTTTACAAAATTTGAAAGTGGCGATTTTGACGTGAGCAACGAAGAACGTGGAAGACCAACGAAAAAGTTTGCAGACAGCGAATTGCAAGCTTTTTTGGATGAGGATGACGCTCAAACGCAACAACAACTCGCGGATCAATTAACTGTGACACAAGAAGCAGTTTCCATGCGTTTAAAAGCCATGGGCAAGATTCAGAAGGTGGTAAAATGGGTTCCACATGCATTGACTGAACGACAGCAGGAAAACCGATAAACCACTTGCGAAATTCTGCTCGCCAGGTACAAAAGGAAATCATTTCTCCATCGAATTGTGACTGGTGACGAAAAGTGGATCTATTTCGAGAATCCTAACCGTAAAAGTTCATGGGTAACTCCAGGAGAACCGGCGACATCGACTGCAAGAACAAATCGCTATGGACGGAAGACAATGCTTTGTGTTTGGTGGGATCAGAAGGGAGTGATCTATTATGAACTGCTGAAATCTGGCGAAACCGTTAATACCCAACGTTACTGGCAACAAATGATCGATTTGCATCAAGCTTTGCGTGAAAAACGACTAGAATATGACCAAAGACATCATAAAGTGATTGTGCTTCACGATAGTGCACCCTCCCACACAGCAAAACCGGTCAAGGAAACGATTGCGACGTTTGGCTGGGAAATCCTTCCGCTTGCGGCTTACTCACCAGACTTTGCGCCTTCCGGTTTTCACTTATTTGCATCCAAGGGACACGCACTTTCTGACCAGGGCTTCACATCTTACGCAAATGTACGAAAATGGCTTGATGACTGGTTTGCAGCACAAGAGGCACAGTTTTTTTTGTCTGGCATCCACACATTTACGGAACGATGGCAGAAATGTATCGCTAGCAATGCCCAATACTTCGAATAAAATAGTTCTTAGCATTGTCATCCAATCACTGTGTCTTTTCTGTACATAAATTCCGGTTTCATATTTACGCACCTGGTAGTTGTACCGTAGTTTGTATCGGTTTTCCAGAGGTTGATTGTTGCATACTGCTGAAGGTAGCAAAAGGAGGGGAGAACTGAGGAGCGACTGAAAACTAAAAAAAAACAAAAAAAAAAACAACCTATTTTCGCATGCCCTAGAAACAAAACAAGTGTTGTTTTTTTTAAATAATTTCTCTGGTAACAGGTATGTTCCTCGCTTCTTAAGTCACCCCCAGATAAATGAGTATGCACAGGTCTATCGGCAAATATTTGTCCCGGAATGGGTTAACCCATAGTTGGGAACCCTATGTGGAAGAACTAGTCAGTATGCTCTTTAAGGGGCTGTAGTGAATGTCGCGTAATCTGTCACATGGAGACGAAGCAAGGCCCTTGAAAAAATAAATCCCTGTCTTTTAGCATGAAAATAGATTTCCCTAGTCAATAAACAGTTAGGATCGGGCTGAATTTCATGACAGGGTAGAAAATGCACTTCAAGAGGGGAGTTTTGACTGTCTAGTATTTGCTTGGACTGTATAACGAAGAAGTTATCTGTGTGGAGGGAAACAGGTGAAGTGGCGTCTTGCCCTGAAGGTTGGGGATAGATGCCCACTACGTGGGTGCATGGCATTAAAGAAGACTGTTTTGATCGTTTTCAGGTAAGATACTCATTTCTTTGAACTATTCTTCTTGAACAGAATGTAGTCATACAAGAACCTTTCTAATTGTCAGTCTACGTATTCAATATAATTCAGTATGATTTATAGCCTTTAGACAACTATGGCTCAGAATAAAGGTGAGGTGAGGATATACGAAAGAAGTCGGCCAGGACCTAGTGTTGAAGACACCATCCCAGCATTAACCATATGTGACTAAGGATAATCCTGGATAAACATATCAAGATGGCTGCCGCAGGGATCTAACACATGACCTACTGAGCATGAAGCCAACGTTCTATTAACTGAGCTATGGCTACTCGCTACATCCTTGATAGAATATAGACTATTCGTTAAAAAACTATGCTCATTTCATTTCATTTCACTCAAAACGTCCACATTACATTGGTTATGTTCCATTATCACATAAGGAGAGAAATAGGCGCTTTGAAGTAGATGTCGTCAATGTGGACATTGAAACAAATATTTTCTGAAGTGGTGGAAATATATCCACATTTGTTCATGTATTTAGTCGTATTCTAGATAATGTATACACGAAGTTTCACATTTTAATTTCACTATTATTGTCATGAATCTTAATTATAATATATTAGGCATCTTCCCCCAAATGAATGGGCATCTTATACTAATTTGGGTACGATGCCTATTTTAAAAGGCCATATATCCGATACATTTAGCTTGATGTATTTCCGTCAGTATGAACATGAAAGTTCGATATATATTTGTGTAAAATTTTACTTTTCTGTTTCTTTTAATTACTCCACAATGGCTCCTAAACCAAAGTGTGTGGCATCTTCCCTGAATCCACTATAGTTCAAAGTCAACTGACCATTGGATAACCATCACAAAATAAGTCATAAGATCTTTGAAACAGTATTTAAAAGAATACATATTATAATAATGACTGTAGCACTAAACTGTAATCGATATTTGAATTCTATTTCCCGTTGCTTTACTCATTTTTATAATTTTCTTTTGCTTTTCGTTAATTTCAAAATATTGTGGTTAGACATCTGCTTAAATCAGTCAAAAGCAATCTGAAATATTGTCTTCACTTTTATCACCTTAAAAACAAAATTAATAAATAGTCACTCTGTACATTGGTAACTACCTTTTTTCTTTGTCCCCTTTTGAACGTAGCATGCACACAACGCAACCCAGTAACCCTTCTATTATTTCCTTTTTCAACCCTCAATTATTTTTTTTTTCTTTTGTAGCCATCGCCAATCACACGAAACTTTTCCCCCCAAAATCTCATTATCATAATTATCCTGACTCATTCGTCCTCACACTCCTCTTTTAATTTCTTTTTCTTTATCTGAACCCCACTACCCCTCCACCTTCCCCTTATCTACAAGCAATTTCCAACCCCTTTAATGCCTACTTCCAATCAACACTCGGAAAAACGAACGTCACAACCCCTTCGAGTCATTGAATACCGAAATGAGGTTGCTTTGTGTTTTCAAATCAGTTGCTACCTCTTTTTTTCGTCTCTCTTTATTTTTCTTTCTCTCCGTCATTCGCTCTTGCTAGCTGTTCTTCCTGGTTGCTTGCCTGTCCTGTCCGTGTCCCGACGCAATGCCCCCACATACCCCATGCACACACACTCTCACACATACACATATATGCACGACATCAACTGTACTTTGTCTCTATAATACGCGAAAATTTTCCATTTCAATTTCTAGAGAGAGAGATATATATATATATATATATATATATATATATATATGTATAGAGAGAGAAGACCAATACTTCTGCTCTCTCTCTCTAAAAAAAAATCATTAAAAAACTTGGTAGAGGCGTGTTTGAATTTGATGCGATGAATCACCTATCACTCAATTAACGCCTGATTCAACTAAATGAGCCGCAGGACGTTCGAGCTTCAATTTTCCGCGCACAGAGCATTCTGGTAGAGAGGAAGGGTGAGAGGTGGGAGGGAGGGCTGTGAGGGAGGAGGAGGAGGGTTAGAGTAAAAATCGTACATGCTCAGGCTCTGGCAGTAATTAATTATCATGGGTCTCGTAATGACTCGACTGATGATGAATTAGAGGCGAGGTATAGGGGATTATGAAATTGGTGGGGGAGGGAGCACCTTGTTTTGAGGAAGGGGGTGAGAAAGGGGTCGTAAGGGGTGTGTGGGTGGGTGAGATGGGCAAGTTTAGAGGTACTGTACACACACACACACACACACACACACACACAAACACAGGGCAGAAAGGAAAATGTGTGATCATTTTATACTTGTACTGGGTTTCGTCCAATCTATCCCTAAATGAAGCACTGAAGACACTTTTGCTTGATACCCCTTCCGTCCAGCAGTCTTTTTTCGTATATATATAAATATGAATAGACAAGCTGAAAAAGTTTCTCTTGAAATTTTCATTTCCATTGCCAGATGATCTTTGGGAGGAAAAACGTATTTGGACACTTGAAAGGTTTAAATAAAATGTACTGGAAGATGAATAGTATTTCGCCGTGAAAGCTTACATGATATGACTTTTCTGAACAAAACACGTCAAACGATTACGTTCTTCACACCTATATTACCCCAGGTTTACGAGACGAGGAAGCGTCATTGTGGAGCTACTTCGGCGATCTTGCATAGTGGCTGAAGGGGGAAGCGACCGCAGTTAAGTTGGCCTGTCCTAGCTTTCGATGTGGATTAAACATGTACCTATAGCCATCAAGACTAAAGTTTTCCCAGTTTACTTCAGTTTCACCAGGCAAATACCGGGATGGCACATTGAATAACACCCTGCTCACCAATTTTCCTATCGCCTTTACCGTGTTCACCGAGAGATGTCACTCTAAGTTTGTGATTAGCTTTGGCTGTATATAACAGTCCAATTCATAAATTAAATGGACATGGACGCCTTTATATTAAGACTACTTAAACAAGATTAAGTTTACCTGAAACAAGCTATAATCTAAGATCAGTTCTAAAAACTTGTAGAGACTTAAGTTTTCTCGCAGCCTAATGGGAAAAGATTATACTAAAGTACAAATTGACATTGACTTCATCATCCTTCTACAAAAAGCGCAGGGATATATCATGATTCCTCTCCGCTGTTGAGTTTCCGGATTGGTCGCCTGTGGTGACAGAATTCTTTTTACGTAGGCTACATTATTTCGTATGCTTAATAGTGGTTGCTGTTAAGAAGGAAGAACGCATTGTAAAGAGAGGGTTCGGGGGAGGCGAGAGAGCCCAATTCAAAGAGCCTGACTGAATGACACCGTTGAGTCATTTCAACAACGAGGAATTACTCTTAGTTAACAAGGCATTGTCTGCCACTAAGGGAAATGAAGAATATAGAGTGTAGGCTGCCCTGTTTATGAAAGCAGGAAAGAAAAAAAGGCATTAATGCATTACATTCAATGAATCTATTCAAGGCCTTCTTTTTTGGAGACTAACAAGACCTCCTTATCTTGAACACATGCTGTGCCTTACATGCATACGAAACTCCAATGTATGGTTTTCATTATGACTACGACTACAGACACTTAATGAGATAAAAGAGGACTGGGGAACAAGTCGGGGAGGAGAGTTGTAATGATTAAAATCGAAAGCATTTTCAGTTGTTCTCGCCCACTCCCTGTGGAGTCTACAAACCAAGAGAAAGTAACAGAGTGAGAGAGCCTGTAATAACTTTAATAAAAAGTGAACAGCAAATATCTCTTGGTTGTCTTTACAATTATGTATCTCTCTGTCAGCTGTTTTTCAAGCTTGCAAATAGCGTCATCATGTTATTTATTTTAAATACACATGATTAGAATAAAATACATAACAACGAGAAAATAAAAATTAAAGCAAGCGTGTTGTTTTCATCGTATTTACGAGGCATTTTTACTATTTTTATATGTGTTGTCTAAACCATCTTTTTAAAAAATGCTTTTGTCCACTTTTGTGTCTGACTGTTTGACAGGCCTTCAACTCGGAACCAGGTGTGTAGACAGATCAATGAGTTATATGCACATTAGCCGACAAAAATTTATCAAATTCTATCAGTATGTTTTTACAATTTCTTTTCAAACTTCTTGGCCAATTTGCAATGGTGCTTTGATATATTTTAAGAGCTTATTAGCACTCTTAATATACGGAAGTTTAATTGAAATCGGTCCAAAGATACAAAAGAGATTCACAAAAAATATTTCGTATTAATTTTACCAACTTCTGTTGCCTACTGTTCAAGTTCTACAACCTAAATGTACAATACAGTTGTTACTTTTATATTACGCTATTAGATAAAATTCACAATTATGGGTACTCGATCTAAAAGTACTAGGGATATTTTTTAAAATGTATTTTTGGGTAGACAGAAAAGAGATAAAAATATTGGTGGCATAACTACTGAAACACTTGAAGAAGATTTGCTTCACCCACTATATTCACCGGATGTAGCACTTTCTCACTTGTTTTTGGTGCTAAAGGACACACAAAGCGGGAATCATTACATTATAGTGACGAGGAGGTGATTTTCGACATGACAACTAAATTTGCAAAGCTAGGATGTCGTCTTCTGCAATGGCAGCCTTCAACAAACCGTCCATCACTAGGGACAAGTAATATGTTGCTTTGCAGATTCGATATATTGAAAATAACTCTTAGCTCGAATTGTAAAATGTCAGTCGTTTCTCTTAAGGTACGAACTTTATTAACAACCCTCGTAAACAGACTCTCGTTCACGCTGAGGAAGTAAGTACCCGTTTTTGTAACTGTAAAAGAGGAATGTGCTTACAACAAACTAATATCCTGATTGGAAATGCAGTTAAATGAAATATTTCTTATATTTGAAGAAAACTTTTATTCATTTGCATCTTCAAAACATTTAGGTTATCTTAAACTGTTGATTTCCAACACTATTATATTGCTAGTAGTACAATCTGTTGCTTTGGCACCAATGTATTTTTTCATTGCACGAAATTCAAATGCTGCTTCTACGACTTCAAACTTATAACACTCAAGCGTTTGGAGAAGAAACTTCATAATTATCCGTGCGTATTATTTTGTATATTGTTCTCTGAAATTGTTTTAGTGAATCCATATCTATATCAATGAAGGTGTTACATCAACGAACGAGAAGATAGAGCCAAAAATATTTGACACAAACAAAAAGAAACCTTTAAATTGTTATTATTGATTTTTTTCCCTCTGGAAGTGCAAAAGTCCGTACATTTGAATACATAAGAGTAGCATTGGAACTTCGTACAAGAAAACAAATACATTTGAGGTATAGCACGATCATGTGGACATCTAGTGGTAGCGGTCGTCACTTTGCTCTATTCTTAAAAGAAGCCTCCATACCTACTCCGTGCTGTGTGTGTTTGTGTGTATCTGTGTGAGTTTCATAGTTTTAAAGATACTGGATAAATGATAAGCAACAATGAAATTTTGGAAAGCGGCCCCAATAATACTTGCGAATGTGTATCAAATGAACTACCTGGCATTATTTATTTTAGCTGAAAAATTAGAATACTCGTAATTGATTACATCATACGCCTATACCATTACTGGTACTCTAATTTCTCAACTAAAATAAATAATGTCAAAATGACAGGTGGTTCATTTGATATACATTCACAAGTATTATTGGGTCCGCTTTCCAAAATTTCATTGTTGCTTGTTATTTGCCCAGTATCTTTAACAATATGACAACTCTCTCTCAGGCACACACGTATCGTATAGGTACGAAGGCCTCTTAAGATTAACATATTAAACGCGTACGTATTTAAATTTCATTGTGTCACATATCTTCTAGTTTGATTGTTACACATAAATAAATACTTGGCTACTGTTAATTTGAGATATTGAACATTTGTTCTTGTCATTATGACGTTCAATTACAATACCACCGGTTCGTTTCTCTACCTATACGATATTTTTTTTTTTAAATATCTCCGAACCCTCTTTACAGGAAGATTGCCAGCAAATATACCATCACGTGATACTTACATGGCCATTTGTATGATAATGCGGCAAAAACCAATATATATGTGTGTAGAGGTACAGACAGGGTAAGAGAGAGAAAGAGAGAGAGAGAGAAATTAAATTAATATTGCATCCAGACATGAAAATTATTGCTGCTAATTAGCGGTTTAATTAAGAATCCGATCAACACGCCACAGCCATAATTCTGTGCATATCGTTCGAAGAATCAAGCATTTCGCTTACGGCAAAATGAGGAAGAGAGGTCAGCGGGACGGGGGGAGAAACAAAAAAAGCATATATTCGAACGGGGTTGGAAGAAACGTGCGGTAACACAGAGAAAATAGTTTACTGGTTATGTAAGTAATATTATCATAATAAAGGTAGAAACTTATCCGTGATATATCCGTAACCTACATAAAAAATTACATTAATAAGAGAGAAGAGAAAGAATAACAAGGTATGTTAACAGACAGTAATAATAATTAAATATCAGCAAATAAACTTGGGAGATAATGGTGTTCCTACTAGCTTTCATTTCCTGTGTTTAATAACACCATCTTTTGGCTAGAATCTGAAATAACATTAAAATTATATTCCAAGCCAAGCGCGAGATGGGGCGAGGGGAGACAAGAAGTAAAAATTATTAGTGTAAATGATAGCACAGATGTAATATAAGTTACAAACCTACTAATTAGTAAGGAAAATTATGTTCCACTGTATTATGGTTATGATGGTGTTGACCTTAACACAAGGAGACCTGTTTGTTGGAAAATCGTTTCTTGTCTTGTTAAAAGAAAGAGAAAGATATTTAGAACTTTAAAAATGTATGCTATGACGCTTTATAGACCACGCCAGAGAGATTTTGTGGAAATGATACGCAATAATTCTCAAACATGCGAATTAACAAACTGTTTCTCCCAGTTATCGATATAAATTATTGTAACTTAGAAGGGAAGATTCACAGATATCCTGACGCTTATTTTGTCAGGTATTCATGTTGAACGCTTTGTCATTGTTACGCTGAATGGGTTTTAATGTTCGAAATATCAGCTTTTGAAACTTTATTATTTTTTAAATATAAAAATGTTGGTTAGAAGAGCAATTCCTAAAAGATAACTTAGTTTAGGGCAGACGGTAAAGACATTTGAAGACTAAGGAAAATAACTATTTTGTCCATTTTTGGCGAAACTGAGATACGAGTGCCATCAGTTAGCTCTTTGAAGAACCTCTCTGACAAGCTTTCATGCATGAAGATAACACGCATATTCCTCTGCTACAATCAAATCTTTATTTGATGTTCAGATATATGCAATGCTAATTCTGAACTTTTAAAACGTTCCTCTGTAAAAGTAATAAAATGGGCAAAGCACGTTCTCTACCTGTGGTCTTCATTTGGTTCAAAATCATAAAGGTTTCGGGGGGTCACATAAAACTTTACTAAAATACTAAGAGTTCTAACAATGAAATAGTATTAACCAATACGTTCATCAGAAGAGTTACTTAGAGTACATTGTTCTAAGTAATTTAGTCAAGTTTAGTTTGTCTTGACAGCATTTATTACTAATTTCAAGTCATAGACACAGGATCAGAGTATAATTACATAATTGATTGCGTTTTTGATTACTATACATAATATTTCTTTTAAGAGAATTCCTTATTTTTATTTTATTTGTTAAGCCTGACTACGTCAGACATTTTTAGCTACGATTTACGTATGGACATTGTCGTGACAACACCAGATAACACTTCCGCAACGTACCTGTTGTTTCATTTCATGTTTTTCGGTGTTTGGGGGTTGTTTCGAGGTAGTGAGGAAAATACTATTGTAAATTATTCATTTCTCCTCGTAATAATTTCTAACCTGTCGAATATTTTTGACGATTTTCAACTTTTTAGGTCAACGGGAAGTACAGGTTTGATTTGTCCCGATTTCCGTGGTAGAAGTTTCTTATTAGGATAGGTTATTTCATGCAATAACTGAAATTTTCGTTTTTCACACACTTAATGGAATATGTACAAATTTTTATATTTCCAAAACTTCAAACGACCCACAGGAAGTACCATTTCGAAACCGTGGTTAATAATGTTATGGGAATGTTCCCGGTGTAATTGCGATTTTAAAAACTTTTCCTGTTATTTCAACCTTCCCATAAATCTTCAAGTATGTTTTTTGAGCTTTCTAGTCGAACGGGAAGTGCATTTTCAACATCCTGATATATTGGGGTACTTGCATGGAATTGCATGTTTATTATTTTTTTTCTGTAATTCTAACCTGCCTACGAATCTTCATGCAAAATATCAGATTTCTTGCCCAGCGGAAATGTATTTTCGATACTCGGGGCTATTGGTTAAAGGTGTAATTTCATTTTTAAACGTTTCCTGCACACGAATGTTCATGCCAAATTTCAGCTTTCCAGCATAATAGGAAGTGAATTTTGAATTCCTGAGATATTGGGATATTTAATTGTGTTATTGGGGTCCTTAACAATGCAATTGTATTTCTACGTTTTGTTGTAATTGCAACCTGTGCACGAATTGATGCAGAATTTCAGCTTTCTAACGAGGTGGTAAGTATATTCAGCATACCTGGGGGTTCGGAATACTTAACGGTTTAGTGGTGCATTTAACTGTGTCATTACATTTTTTAAAAAATCCTCTAATTTTAACCCGCCTACGAACCTTCACTTCGAATTTTAACTTTTTAACCCAACGAAACTGCATTTTCAAAACCCAGGATTAATGGGGTACTTAAAGGTATAATTATATTTTTAAATTGTTCTTAAAATCCCAACTTACAAGAATTTTCACGCTGAATTGCAGCTTCCTAGCCCAACGGGAATAGCTTTGTGGGAGGAGACTATTTTTAATATTGTCATTAACTGCTTTTGTCCTTTAACAATATTAACGTTTGTCAAATTTAAACTTCCTAAGTTTAACAATTTTTGACTTCTGCTATTCCTCTTCTTAAGAGGTTTCCTGCCCCTCACCCCACCCGGGAGTGTCGAATCAAAAACCTAATTAGATAACAGTTAGTAATGTATTGAAACGAAGAATTTTCATGTCAATTAATATCATGTTTCTAGCTCAAGCGGTTTCTGAGTTGCATCTCCACACCACCCCGTTTCACTCCCTTTTGGGGGTGGAGGTGACACAAAGAAAATCACTCGCAAAATAGATATCATTTCTTTTGTGAGTAGAAATTTTGTGTCACTCTTCCCTTTACCCCGAAAGGGTTTTTATACTGATATAGAAGACAATTCGTATTAGTTGTTAACATTAACAGTTTCACTACTACTACTACTACTACAGTACTTCTAATTCTGCTATTATTACTACAACAACTACTACTACTGCTACTATTGCAACAACTACATTTGAGGCGATAGGACAGCGTCTCCAAGGTCACGGATTCGAAACATTCCTGGGGCATGGGTGTTTGTAGATTTTAATAAGAATTACGGTATACTCATATTTATAATCGTTACGAGTCGAAGTCCAAGTTACTCAAATTAACCGTACAAAATAGTTTACCAAAGGGTTTTTACAACAACTACTACTATTATTAGTACTACAAAAACTACTGCTATTACTAATACTTTTACAACTACTATTATTTCTACTAGTTTTATTATGCTTTTAGATATTTAATATAAATATCTCTGGTTTGCAACAATCCAAATTTGAATATAAAAATTCTAAACTATTTATTTCATTGTTATTAACAATTAATTGAATATTAATTGAGGTGTTTGGGGGGTACATGAGGGGATATTTGCAAATTTTAGATTTTTCACGAAATTTTGACGTGGCCACAAACCTTCATGCCAAATTTCAGCATCCTAGGTCAAAGGGAAGTGCCATCAAAGCTTCCGGATGAACAGACAGACACAGAAATGAGGATTTTAAATTTATTACTCGGTTTGCTTCGCTGAGGGCGCTGCCCCCAGACCCAGTGAGAGCTGCGCTCCCTTTATCTTAACCAGAATCTCTCTGCGGGACTCTCATTTTGGATCCAAGTTGACGACTTTTTAAACGTTCTCTTATATTGTCGTGACCTTCATGTAAAATTTCATTTATCTAGCTCAAACGGTGTGAAAAATGGGTTCTTGGGCGGCTATTTTGAATCCAAGAAGGAGACTTTTCCAAAATGTTGTAATATTTTCTTAAACTACTCGTCACCATAATGCACCTTTATGCCAAATTTCGTATCTCTAGCTCAAACGGTGTGGAAAATAGATTTGTAGGTCCACCATTTTCAATTCAAGATGGCGTCTTAGGATACATTCTGTAATATTTTAGTAACCTACTAGTGATAGTGTACTTTCATACCAAATTTGATATTTCTAGCTTCAGCCGTTTAGGCTGTGTATCTTTTACAACAATGGGTTTGGCGGCTATTTTGGATCGAAGATGGCGACTTTTTCAAAATGTCGCATTTTTTTCGTTACCTACTCATGGTCCTACACCTTCATACCAAATTTGGCGCTTCTAGCTCTAGTAGTTTGGCCCGGGAATATTAATGATCAGTCAGTCAGTGAGTCAATCAGTCAGTGACCATGGGGTTTTATAGTATGTGGATGTGTATATATTTTAATTATTTATTGTATATTTGATTATACTGACTAGGGCTAGAGTTATGATTTTAAGTGCCTCTAGGCTAACGTTTCTCCATAACATTCTTGTCCTAGTATTTCATTCTTTCTCAGCGCAACAATCTTATTTTTTTCTTTATTTCATACTACATCCATTCTTCATTTGTTTCTTTTCATACTAACTTTGTTTCTTTCCTTTATTGTCTTTTCCCCTTTTTTGCTTCTCCTTCATCTTTCTTTAATTTCTTTCTATTCTTCTCTTCCTCTATTCTTTTATCTTCATTTCTTTATTTTCTGCTTCTTCATTCCATCTTGTTTATCTATTTCATCAGTCTTTTTATCCTTAATACTTCACCCTGTTTTCTTGTTTCTTTTATCATCGATTTCATTTTTTCCCCGTTACTTTCCTCTTTGCTCACGTTCTCCTCTTTTGGGTGTTTTTTATTGTTTCATTCTTTCTTATCCTTTCTGATTTTATTTTTCGTTTTTCCTATTCTGACTGTAAAGCCAGTTCAAATAATCAAGAGCGTAATTTAATATATTACCTTCATTCACTGTTATTTTATACATTCATTACAATGCGTGCTTTGTACACTATACACACAAAAATTCGGGCTATATAACCTACAACATTTATTAGTTCATAAACCAATTTCGTTTTTGAAAGAAAAAACACGGATTTAAATCAAACAAAAAGGTGCAAGAAATTTATCCACCATTTAATCACACATATATTTCAAGGGCTTAGAAGTAAAGAGTTATAAGAGATATTTTTGTTTTGGTTTTAATGGGAAAAGAGGAGTTGAACTCATCTATTATGCATGACGCGAAGTATATTTGACACTAAAGATACGTAGCTATTTTAAAGAAACAAACAACATAAAAGTATAATATATAAATTTATTCTCATGGAAAAACTTATAATAATTGTACCCGCAATTAGTAATATCATTCAAACTTTGAACTCGGGCGTATTCTCTTGATTTAGTGCACTTGTATCTCTTTGATTTGATCCTCTTATTAGTTATTATCAGGAACCGCAAAGTAAGAAGCATACTCAAAATTTTAGGCGAAATGTGGGAATAGAGTGCTCTTGTGAGAATTTTATATTGGCTTAACATTTTTTTGAAATAACAAGATTTAACATTCTTTATTAAAAGTGTTGAGTAATTTTCCTGGGAAAAGTCAGGCAACTTGATCCATGAAACATTACTAATGAAAATCAAATTTTGAAAAATCTTCTATCAAAGAATCATTCAGATTCACATAATTATAAAATAATCAAACAAGTTGAAAGACATGTTCTGGGATGAAAGAATAGGGAAGGTAGCACCAATAACATTTCGTTTCAGTATTCGCCTCGCAGGATTAAAATTACTTCGAAAGTTTTCGTTCAGGATAAGCTATGTGAGTACAACTTGCATCCTCTTATCAATACTGATCCGTACTCAGTTATCTTTTTGTTAAAAACTGAATCAAACAGTAACATTTTGTATCATATTGTATCTCATAGAGTGTGATATTTTCAACTATAAACAATCGCTGCTTTGCTGGGTTCATTTATAAACAAGCAGTAAGTTGTAAAGCTGGGCCAGTATGGGAAGCGACCTTCATCACTGTGCAACATCGGAATCATTTTTACCACAATAATTCACGAGAAAGCAAAACAAGTTGAGAAATTCCAGAGGAAATATTAAATTATTATGTAAGAGCAATAAATAGGGGTAGCAAAACAAGGCCACATAAATACTAGTACAATGTTAACCGTGAGCCAAGTATTTAAAAAAATCATGAGAAAAAGATGGATTTAAATATAATTTTAATAATTACTGCAATATGTGAAGTTGTTTCATGTGTAAATCAAAACACACAGCAATTTTCTTTGTATAAAGTCACCTTGATCCTTCCGTTTTTCTAGTATATTTTCTAAAACTGCTTTTCTTTTAGAATTCAAATTAACCGTGGGAACTTTATGCCCCACATCATCATCGTCATGAACATGATGCGACTTTGTAAATTTTCGAAATGAGTGAAGAAGGAAAGAGAGGCAGCAATAGTAAATGAATGTACAAGCTAGCAAGCAATACAGAAAAGGAGAGAGAGGTTATTCTCGGAGGAGCTGTCGACATTTTGATGTTACCAGTGCTCCCGTGTGGCTAACTTTCAACCACTGCACCAGAATCCCTCAGGAGTCGCCACTCAAACTGCTCTGAAACCACTGACGCGAAGGAGCTTCTCCGCTCATACAAGAACAGTCATAGGAAACAGAGGGTACTGCCACCATGCGGTGATAAAATAAACTGAGAAAACTTTACTGTGCATCTGAATTTTTCCCACACATGTAGGGTATATATATATATGTATATATGGGCAAGTAAAAATTATTATTTCTCTGTAAATTAAAGATAAAATTTTGTTTTGTGTAGTTGATTTATAACAAGGTATAAGTTAAAATGTGATTTCATCGGTTTGCCAATGTTGCCAATCCTCTTTAAATTTTTATTTTCCAAAACCCTACATTTTGCTCATTTTACCGTATATTATTCACAGTTTGTAACACTGAATTATGTACCTCATGTGTCATATTTTTCTCCCACTAGGCAATACCCAAAAAAGTCCAATAAAGCGACGTAGTGATATCTGAAAAACAATAAAGCTTAACAAGTTGGCAACCTACAAACAACGGAACTGGTTCATTATAGAACCCCTGAAACGGTAGGCGGAGCGAATACTTCAACCCATTATTTATGGGAACTGTAACAGTTAATTTACTTAAGCAATATATTAAAAAAAATAGGTATAAATATTAAATTACTGTCTTACAATAGCGCACACTACCACACTGAAATAATGTTACAGGGATTATTTATTTATTTATTTACTTTTCAATTTACCTTATACAGGTTTCCTTTGGCATATTCTGGGAAAGCTGATAGCCTAAATTTTTCGAATGGTTCAAAGTTAAGATTATCTGCGATTTTCTTTGTCTATTTTTTTTATTTTTAGAATTTAATTTGCTTTATATTTCTTTTATTTAATTATACATATCCACAATTATTTTAATTATTATATTGCTAAATAAAGTGAATAATGAATTAACTTGATTACTTTAACTATGATATGTTACAACTTAGGAATAATATTAAAGAAGACAAAAGTTGTTGAAGATAAATGTAACTTTTTCTAGATAGCTTCGTAGGTGATGTAATGAGTGAAGTGCGTCTAAAGGATACAAAGGGTGAGTTTAGTGAGACGCATGACTGGTAATTACCTACTCCGAGACAGCTAAGAGGCCGTTGCTAGTACTCTGATGAAACACTAGTGCTGAGATGGATATACAGGGTGGTTATTATTTCGCTGTTTGGATGGTTCTAGATGGAAAAGAGTTGATCGCAAGAACATGAAACTTTATGTGAAGCTAAAGCAGTGCTTTCTAAGACGCCTGTTAACATAATTGAGTTGTTTCGAGACCTCCTATCCAAAAATATTATCAACCTCAATACTGAACACTATTTCATTATTGTACATGGCTCCGAAATGATTTATATATTTTTCTTCGTGTGTGTGTGGTATATATATATATATATATATATATATATATAT
>JAGDQP010008584.1:37075-62423 GCA_022664845.1 Lepisma saccharinum
GAGAGAGAGAGAGAGAGAGAGCGAAGGGTCACGATTTTTGTACACCTTGGTACTGACGTAAACTTGAATAGAAGAGTAAAGACGAAATAAATAACCTCCTCGTAGTTATTTTTCTAGTTAGCACCGAAAATTGTACCAACATTTTTTTGTCCCAAAAGATGAAAGTTCTTCGGATGATCTAAGCAATGTATAAACACACACCTCCACCTCCCACATACACACACCCTATGTTTCTAGACATAAACATTTAGATATTAGCGTTACCATTTCAATTTATCTGAGTACCTACAGACTCAAAAAGAGATTTTTTAAATATCGTATATATCCTAATATATGAGGCAGCCTCAGAAAGCAGTTGAGATTAGTTGGTTGCAGAACTTCTAGGCGTTAGTGTTTCCTTTTTTTTTTTGTGCTTAATTTGGCCTGCAACCATCTTTGACCCTCAAATTCAAAAGTTTTAACTTCAGAATCGAATTGATAGCGTGGTCTAGTAGCCTAAAAATGTTAGATCAATGTTGACAAGGTTATGGTGTTCAATGAACACAGGCATTTTCTGCAGTTTACGATAAGGAATTCATTCCGAATAGTACTATTAGTTTGAAAGATTTTTTTTTCTTCGTACTACCTCACTGTAAACTTTGCACAAATGAATTCCGTGAAAGTAATTTCTGTTGTCTTACATCATTGTTCGTGGAGATTCACCGTGATTATGTCTTTGTATGCATTTAGCTCCCAAATTATGCATTTGAGACATGTACGTAGAAATGTAAGACATGTATTCCAATTTATAATTCTCAAAGCTTGTATAACAACACAGTTTTACATAACGGATATGGCATGTTTTACTGTCAGCTTTGATTCTATATATGTGTCTTTTTAACCAGACGTTCTGCAACTTGAAACAAAACAAAAATATATTGAGATTGAAACACTGCGTTGTTTTGCAGTGACAGGCTTATTGTATAGGTTGTTTATAATGTCAATACTTGAAAGTTTCTCGTTTTATTGCCTAAATGAATTTAAAGCGGATATTTCCTGTAAAAGTTGCCATAGTCTGCTCACACGAAGCCTCAGAGTTCGTTCTGCTTTCATGTCCGTCCTTCTTTCTCATAACCGCTAAAACTTTGCATTAAGACAATTAAATCTGAATCTCTATTAGGTGAAATGGGTCTCGTCTGGTAACCAAACTGCCCAATGTTGGTTGTCACCCTCAAATTATCAAAAGTACCCCAACTTTAAATTATTTTACGGTTAAAAATTTATATAAGTCCTGCAACCCTGCTAAACCCCAATTTTGGCCGTGCACCCTTCCAAAAAAAGAAAATGGAAACCCAGTAGTGATGGTATCGGAACGAGACGAGACTGATATCAGTCTCGTTCTTGCCTAGAATTTTTTAAGACAGTCTTGGTCTTGGTCTCGTCTCGACCTGAAATTTCCGGTCTTGGTCTTGATCTCGGTCTCAGTTGTAAACAAACCTCAATCTCGTCTTAGTCTCGGTTTCATCTGAAGAGTCTCAAAAGATGATATACTTTAAAAAGTAGCCGTCGCTTGACTCATTTGAAATGGGTATAATAATATGATATTAACATGGTTTGTTATATTGTTAGTTTGGAGTTTAGATTAGAAAGAACATTCTGAAAAATGGAGAAAAGCATTACGATTTTAAAGTAATAAAGAAGCTTTAGTTAGCAACTATAGAATACCAATAAACGAGATAGATGCAAATATTTATATTATGGAAACGTATCCATGTTATACCACAAATTGGGAAATTGGTGTACTTATCGTTAATTTTGCTATTTCTAAATTATGTTTACATTAACTGAATAACTGTTACGTTAAAAATAAAACAATACATTTTAGTTGGACTTTTCCACCATATAGATTTGTAGAAGAAATAAATGTACGTACGTATGTGACAAACATTTTACTTATTACCAACTTTCGTACAGGAAATAATAAAATATAAAGAAAATGTAAATACCATTTACCCAACTCCGCACCAATTAATTTCTTTACAATACTGCTCTTGACTGATTAAAGGAACCGATTCACATGTTCAGGTATGGATTACAGCTGTACCATACATTAAAATAAAAAAGAAAAGAGTGAAGTATGTTCCCGGTAGGCACTACTTTTAAATAACAGCGTATTGTGAAACATATAAACTGAAATAAGCACAGTATTTCAAATAAGTCGTGTTATCAGATTAAAATATCATTCCAACAATCCTAGCAAAGCATAACTTAATAGATAAAATAAATAACTTTATGTATCTAAGGCATACCGTATGTACACACTCATATCCTCTCGACGTCTTTCTGACGTATCCTCTCGACGTCCTTCTGACGACAACTTTCGACTCAGGAACTACTAAGGTTACGAAGGTGGTTGAGGTGTCGTTCGAGAGGTCTTGGCGAAACTTCATCAAGGACGTATATATAATCCAATTGGACGCTCGCTAGTTTCGCGGTAGCACGTGTGCACAGCTCACTTGATTTTTATTAAAAAGAACTTACTGTTTTTCATCGAATGTACAGGTATATTTGGAGATGGTTTGTGCAGAATTCCCTCTGCATAGACTAAGAAACTATACAATATTTAGGCTTCAGCAACAAGTGATGGGAAGCCTTATACAATCGCTATGTCTGTTTGTCGACATCTTTCAAATCAGGAACTATCAGAGCTGCGAAGATACTTTAGGTGTTGTTGGAAAGATATGGTAGAGACGAATTCAAATCCGTATAGATCATCCAGATTGGAGCAGTGAGTCCAGAGATGGGGGTATCAATTTTCCCCTAGTAACTCCCAACACAGGAGCTACTAGGGCTAGAAAGGTGGTTGTAGTTGAGTTGTCATTAAAAGGACTTGGTGAGACGAGTTTGAGCCTGCATAGGTTTTCCAAATAGGACGCCCGATGCTCAAATCTGACAGTAGCACATGTGCACAGTCGCGCGACTGAGCCTCGACTTATTTGTTTCTTTATACGTAGACAAATGTATTTAAAAAAAACATTAGATTGTCTCCGTCTATTCTAAGTTATCTATTAGTATTGAAAAAATTCTTTCCATTAAAAAAAATAAAAAATGATGTAAGAAAAAAAAACTATATTTGAATTTAGACAGTTTGACTTCTTGACATATGTTTGGTGGTCTTTATGGGATCAGTCTAGTAGAGATTGATATAAAATAGGAGAATTAAAGACTATCAGCAGCGTGATGTGATGCATGGGGATGAAAATTTGCAGAAGAAAATTCTGCGTTTATCCATCCCTGAATCAGTCTCCACACATACAGTATATATTATTGTTGAAAAACAACAGGATGTAGTTTGGCATTGATAACTTGACCATTTATATAACTTATACAGTCATATTTTAAACTACTTTGTAACATGTTAAATAAAGTTTATAAGAAGGTAACTAGTTCTTACAAGACTTCTACTAGTATAAAATATCATAAACAAAAGCATTAAATAATTATCGACATTCATGGAAATAAAGCTTTTAGTCTCGAGAGGCAAGTCTTGGTTTCGTCTCGAGCTTAAGTATCGGTATTGATATTGTCTCGAGTAAGTATAGATGTATAAATGTCTCGGTCTCGATTTCTAGACCTTAGTTTCAGTTTCGGCCATGTTTTCAAATTCGAGACGAGACCGAGACCAGTTGGTCTCGGTACCATGCCTGAAATCCAGGAAGAATCCCCAGTTAGACCTGTCAGACCAAAAATGAATCAATTAAGATTCCAGTATTACTGCTTGTATCATGGAGGTAATTTTCTATATTCATCACATAGTTAATTGAAACTATGGTATCCTTCCGCATATGCAACACAAACTACATAACTGTCAAGTAAGTAGTATGAGCTACGCTAGGAGAGAAACGCTAGAAACTCTAGATAAGATACGCTAGGTAAGATCAAATTAATATTATCATAGACTAAATAATATAATAGACTTACTGCTTAACTATTTTCGTCTGTTATAAGGAGCACGTGATTTTGAACCCTACCGTTAGGTGTCTCTGGCAACTACTTTCAGTCCTGTTTTTTTTAGTAGTAGCCCCCAGAACCACCTAACGGGAAGGTTCAAAATGACGTACTCTTAAGCAATACCCCATTAATTTTAGCGCAGAAGAAAATAGGAAGGCGTTAGAAGTCTATTTTATTATTTAGTCTGTGGTAATGTCAAGGGATTGAAAATATCCTCCCCTCCCAGGGTCATAATTTTGAACCAGCGTCTATGATATTGCCTTGCTGAGATGAAGGAATAACGTAAAGTTTGATACAGTTTAGTACAATAGTGTGGATTTATATACTAGACAGAGATACATCCAAAATTTAGGCTTTTGGTATAAAACAAGTACTATTAAGAATAGAAAATAGTGGAATTTAAATGAACGTTCCTCTTTAACTTGGTAGATTAAAACGCAAGAAATGAAAGAGAAGATATGAAAGAATCCATGTTTTTCTTCTTTTTTTCTTTTCTGGTAACACGGAAATTCATCGTCGTCTGCACTTGAAACGACGGCTATGAGAAAAAAAAAAGAGATAGACTTGCACTTGACCTTGCTCCTTGAAGATTTCTTTCCATTCATGTGCTCTGATAAAAAGAGTATACGTACATTTTATACGTATATAGGAACTCGTGCTACGCTATTAAGGAAAAACAGTAAATATAAAAGATTTATTGTGAGAAAAAGAATATAAACTGAAAAGTGCGACAAACAAATTTTATTCTAAACACACAACAGAGAAAGAAAGAAAAAGGAGTATTTCTTGTTTTACTATTATTCGTAGAAGCTTTTTGTGTTCTCTTCAATTAACTAGGCGGCTTGAACCCGTCTCAGGTCAAAATAACAATAATTTTACTTAACAATATGTCGTACTTCCGTAGTTAACGTCAAACTAATATGAACAATGTTTATAGAATGTGTTATTATGTACGTATATGAGTATACGTATAAGTAATACAAGTGTTGAGACTATTTATTTCGGGGGAACGGTTGAAAACCTCCGAAAGCACGCCTGAAAGAAACAGTGTTCGCGAGCTACCAAATACGGTCCTAGTTCCAAGTACGAGTACAATCGTGACATTTGCTTTGTGTTAGTTAAGAAAAATCAGACAAACTCAGCTTCAGTGGACAGTTGTAGACATCCCAAAACTATTATGAAGGCAAGTAAGTAGGTTCGAGACCTGCTGCCGGCCATTTGACTTGAAGTTTTCCAAGCTTTTCCTCTGATTCACTAGGCAAATGCTGGTGCGCCACCTACAATAAGGGAATATTTTTCATCCCTTTTGTCTGAACAATGGCGCATGTGGTAGAGCGTTGGCTTCACTTTCGGAAGAAATTGGGTACGCGGCTGGCCATCCTGACAGGTTCTCTGGCGTTTTTCCCTGGTCACAACAAGGCTAATGCTGGATGACTTCCTTCACCTGGTCAGGTAATGTTGACCTAGAACAAATCAAATCAGATCAGGAGTGCTTAGCGATGAACATTATATCTCAAACATGTAGTAGGTCTAGACTATAGCTAGTTCTCTAGCAACATTAGATAATAGAATAATAAAAAACAAACAAACAAAAAACACATAACAGGGAAGTCCCTATTCAGTATGACTGGCATGAGTTTGGATTTATCCTGCGTTTCTGCTTCATAAGCCATTAAAGCAGGAGAACTGAGTTTGTTGTTACTCATCAGTCGGTGACTACCTCTTTGGCAATTTATTTGCATTTCACAGTTACACAAACCTAGTAAATTAAGGTTTCACAAATGTCCAATTCACCCCTTCGAAGTGATCCCTGTTAGCAGATTGGCATATGTGTACTAAAGATGAAGCTCACATGTTGTACGGGTGGTGGTGGGATGTTTCAACCAAACATGAAAGTACAGCGGTCATATGATTGTTTTATAATTATGAGAAGAGTTAGATCTATTCCCAGAGCCGGTAATAACAACATTTAATTTCCTGGTTTCCCTCACTCAGACTAACAAAATTAGAGAAGATCTGTGTGTATTTAAGCTAAGTGTTTCAGGCTATGCAGTCCATAATATTCTAATAAATGCTAGTAGTGTTAATGATGATAAATAAACACACCTTTAGACTGTTTGTGTAATCTAGTTAATTCACCATCCCTATGAATTTACATGAACACGCACAAATAATTTTAACATACGTAATGAAGAATTTAAAAAAGAACATAATAATGTATTCTCTTTTTGTCTATTTCTAGGTACGTTTAATAACTCGAAGCAATGCAGTGTTGCCACCTTTTAACGTGAATTATAAGTAAGTACAAATAATCTAATATACGTACAGTATTCAGAACACGTGTACACGAAATCTACTAAGAGGAAAAACAAAATGAAAATAATTTAATCAATTTTTTATGTTAATTTACCAAATGTGGTGGCTCAGTGGACGCCTCGGTATTTGGAGGTTTTCGTTGAAATACCACGCTCAGTCAACCTAATTCTTATCTTCCGATCACACTAGTCAAAAACCCAAATTCAACGTTGTGTTAAGACTAAGGACAGCTACCTTCTTTCTTAAAATGCCAGTACGTAAATGAACAGAGTGCTCTGAACCATAAATTTACCCACAAATGTGAAAAGGATTTTATTTGCTGTTATAAGATTTAAAAATATCTGTCTATCACAAATCATTGTAAAATGTATGTCATTCCTGCACCTGAAACAAAAACACACAGAAAAAAATAATTTAAATATTGGTGGTTTCGTTTTTTCCCCTCATATTCCATTGATCCCATTGATCATATTTCACACCTTGGACGTTGCGTGTTGTGTTATTTGCTTTTATGTCGTTACACATGACACACAGAAGCTGACAAACCCTCACTCATTCACATACAGTACGTAGGCTCTCTCTCACACATATATACCACTCACAATAAACATATGAAAACGATTCATACGTCTCCCCCGCTACAAAACTTACACTATTGTTCACTTTAAGTGCACGTTTTGCACACTTGAAATGCATTTTTGGAACACTTTCGTGCTTTTTAAATGTGTAGTGATGTGAATAAACTGTTTTTATAGTAAACAGGTTTTGGGTAGACTAGGAAAGAATAAAAAAAGGTCGGCGAGAGCGGAATAGAGCCCGGTTCCTCTCTAAGATAAACTAATGCCTCATTCAACTGAGCTACAAAAATACACAAAAATTCGTCACGTTTCAAATTATAATGAAGAATTTTGATGTGAAAATGAGAAAAAGCTAAGTATTATCGTAACATATCATGAACAAAAAAAATAAAAAAATAGAAAATTTATTCTCAGAAAGATACTATAAACGTCCGACACTTCGAGTACACATTTTATGCTTCCTGTGCGGAAAATCAAAACACTCTAAGAGAAAATGTGTAAACCAAATGTATTTTTTTTCGGTGTAGAAAATTAAATTATTTTTTTATTATTTTTTTAACGTATTTAGAGAAAGCAGTATCATTTGAGTAATACCTACTCAGAAATATAGGAGTGAAAAAGTATAGTTAAAAAGGAAAGAGCAAGAGGGGAGGAAAAAGAACGTTGAAAGTCGTTGAGATCAGGATTTGATCCCTGATTTTGAAATCAGTACGCTATTAAAAAAAGTACACAGCTAAGGATTGTTGATCAGCATAATTTTAGTGCATATCTGTGTTCGTGTTTTTTATTCTATAGATTTAATGCTAACACTAGCAAATAGAACTGCATCTTTCAAAATTGTTTAAATTCACTGCGCAAAAATGAATAATAATTTATATTGTTGCGAAACATGATTGAGATCAGAAAGAGAAAAATAATAATCATATAATCCTTCTGCTGGAATTGTGTTTATTGTATAAAACATAATTAGAGTTAAATAATAAACAACTGAAGCGCCGAAAGTACACATTTGTAATAATCATACTAACAAAACAGTAATTAAAGTGGCTTAGGTTATTTATTTTCATTGTATTATCTTGTTTGTGTCATTTGTGAGCAATGCTTTTTTGAGTGAGCCTAAACAGTTATTTCGTTGAGCATTCGTTGACTTGAATGCTTTGAATACTTAACATCTCTGTAATTTTACCATTTTTCTCTCTTGGCCTTTAGCCTTTTAATATTAGGAAAAACGAGTGTTCATTTAGCTCTGAGAATCTAGAAGAGTTGTTCTAAACCTTTTTCATTTTGCGGCATACCAGATCGTAGAAGACTTAGCAGTAGCATCTTCCAAAAAACGGAATTCTTAAGACTTCCACTCTAGGGTGTAATACTAATCGCCTACTTTCCATTTTCGAAACATTTGGCCACATCAGCAGAATAATCTACTATGTACCGACTGTAGACTATGGACTAATCTCGTTTGATTCGCGCCGCCCCTGGTGATATTCAGCCTTACATATTTTAAGGCAAACTTTTACATAAAATCCAGTGTCGGATAAATCGCTATACAGAATCATTTATTTTCCAAAAATAGGAACATATGTAAGCCATAGGCATCCTTTGCCGACGCAATCTTCAATAATTATATTATTATTATTATATGGAGTGGATTTATGAATACGGACACTTACATTAAATTGTGCAAAATTGTAGTGAGACCAAAATTAGAATATTGCACTCTAGTTGGGAGTGACCTAACCAAAACTTTAATGAACAAAATAGAATCAGTTCAAAAAGTGTTTATTAGGATACTATGTTATAAATATAATTTTCCGTATTTTAACTATGGTTATAAACCATAATATGATAGGTGACAAAAGAGTTTATAATTATAATGGATACTCGTGATTTTTTATACTTTTTTCTTTTAACTTTTCTCATCTTTTATGCATTGTATTTTCATGTAATCTCATTAGACTTACTGCTATATTGGGTAGGTATTATTATGTTCAGTTGAAGATTATCAAGATATTTCCCTAATACAGAGGGACTTGGATGCAGCTGGTAAGTGGTTCAAAAGAACAAAATGCAGGTAAATATTAAGAAAACAAATTCCATTGGCTTTACAAATAAAACTAATCACGTAGCGAGTAATTATAGAATATTGGAGAGTATTATTCATAAAGTACAGTCAATCAAAGATTTAGGAGTAATATTTGAACATAATTTAAAATTTCATGCAATTACAAAAACGGTGCAGTGCAAAAAACTAATTGGTTATATACTTAATCAATGGAGTGAACTTGTGCATGATAGAATTTCTATATTGTTATATAAGATGTTAGTTACGACTAAAATTGAATATGCTGCGAAGCTATGGCATAGTAATACCAGAACAGATTCAGATAAAATTAAAGGTATTCAGAAATACTTTTTGAGATTATTGTGTTCTAAGTATAAGTTAGCATACTGTCAACATCATTATGAATATTTTTGTCAATATTTTCAAATTAAATCTCTGTATGAACGCAAAAATATTATGGATATGGAATTTATTGAACATTTACTCACAAGTCGAGTATATTGTAAAGTATTATTGCAAAATATTGTAATAAGAGTGCCCACACATAATATGAGAAACCCTAACTTAATCATAGCAAAAACTAATCCCAAGAATATCCTAACCAGAATGGATTCAAATTATAACAGCGTGACGAAATAAACCTCAGTCCAGGATGATGACTGTTTATCATTTGTAAAAATTGTATCTTTCAACTTTCAACCTCGATATATACCACATTATTTTTAAATGTACTCTGAGTGTTAAATGTCAATAATTTAAATAAATAAGGGCAAAATATTGTACATTTTCAAAATCTGAACCTAAATGTTTTATAATATAGTAACCTTATTACTACCGACTCGTGTTATATTTGCTGTAATGCTGCTCATAATACGTTAATAAATAATTACAATTGCAATTATTCTTAAAGATTATTTCAATTTTTTAACTTAGAAACATCACAGAATCCCACAGGAGAAAGCATAGCATTATTTTATTTATTAAGAATTGGTCACAAAATGGACTTAGTTCACCGTACTTATCTAGTTACCACTCGTCATACTAATGCTCGGCTGCGGAATAACATCTCTCAGACTTGTGGGCGATTTGTCCATATATACCTGTACTGGACAGGCTGTCTAGTACATGTTAAACATGTTTATCATTTAAAAAGTCCATATTTGTCATAGTCTAGCTGGAAATTAGTATTGCACCTGTCGATCTAAATTGTTTGGTGATGAATATAGTGCAATTTTATTCAATTATTCGTTGAATTCTTGTATTTAATCAATTTATTCTCTAATTAGTAACCAAGAGAAAACGTTTCAGAAGGTTGATATATCTAAATCTTGAAAATTCGTTCTGTTTTAAGCTTACCAAATTCCAATAAAATACAAATTCCAAGCTATTCAGTCATTTACATTTGTTGTATTTGTTTTTGGATAGATAAATCATTCGATCAATATTTTACAATATCGAAGTATCGAAACCAAGAAAAATCGAAAATCAATACATCAAATATTAATATCGAACTATATTTTGATATGAACTATTCCTTTTTTTTAATAAACGATAGGGGAAGGAAGGTGAATGGCTAACACCTAAGCTTCTAACAAGATTGTATAAAAATTGTTTAGTATTAACGTTTGGAAATTGTTTCAAAAATTGAGTTTGAAGAACCAGAATTTCTCCACTATCTAATATGCATTAAATTACACTTTACAGATATTTCCCAATGGTACTGTAAAGATAAATTATATGATATACAAACTTAAGTTTATTTGATACTTGAACACATTAAAATAACACAGAATTAAGGTTTGAGTTATTTCCTACTTTCCAGATATGAACCAATAATCACATTAGTATGGGCGTTTCTTTTCCCATCCAATCAGCCACTACATTCAGTATGTGTACAGTTCAGACAATTGTCACCTCTACACTTAAATCACAATACTCAGCTGCTCCCAAATTTACCGTACAAACTACAGAAAGACGTGTTCGCAATTGCCCACTTGGGAAACATTACAGAATCAAGTCATAAAACTTGTCTAAAAATGTGGATCAAACACTGAAATGATAAAGAATGTTCAATAAAGGTATTCAGTTCGCAAGACTCTAGCTAGAACTTAATCCTTAAGACTTAATGGTTCAATTTAATGCTGCAAATTGGCTCATAATGGTAGATCCATTTGTACGGAGCAGCCCTCGATCTTCCTCAACATGGCAGCACCGGTTAATGCTCTGGCGTTGCACGAAGACTTTTAAATGTGGTGTTCGCCATTGCCAACCCAATCACCATTGACCGCCTCCCTCCCATTCGATTTCAAATAACAAATTCAAATTTTGAAGGGTGTAGATAAAGCTTTGCTGGGTTTCTATCGATATTTTAACTATAAAACAAATTTAAGTTGAGGGTGTGTGCCCGAGAATTTGGAGAATGATACACCCCCACCCCACCCCCACCTAAAATTTCTGTTCCTCACGTTTGTTTCTATGTCTTGAACGCACTTCACTGTACTGTTCCAAACTTTACGTTCTTATAAAGTCATATTCATATCAAGTAATGTTACTTTATTTATCTAATGTGTAACAATTCATGTGCTTACACCTTTAGCTTTGGCAAACTCCCTGGTTTGAGCCTTAGATGCCTAAAGGACATAAATTCAATTTGGGGAACTCTCTTTGCAATCAATATCCACATTACTTAAATATTTTTATTTAACAAACGAAACTATCCTCATAATCTTCTGTACACTTCGTAAATACATATAAAACAATAATAGTGTATACATTGAATTTATTTTCATTTATGACCTTTAGGCAATTGTGGCTCAGGCCAATAATAGTGTATTAACTTCATATAAAAATAATATACTTCAATTTGCTATTTCGTTCTAGATAACGCAATTGAAGAGTAAAATAGAGGACTTTCTAACGGAAGAAAAATTATACTTGAAGACCAATTCTGATGGCAATACATTAGACGAACTCTCACAAAAAATACATGAGCGATGTTTTTATTTTCCCGCTTGTTCCAATACGAGAAAAAATAGAAAAAATGTTAATATTTACGTAAAATTAGAGGCAATATTTTCTGTTTCGGTCAGTTGACATTAATTATAGTAACTTTTCTTTTTATATAAATTGGTGTTTGTCTACTTTTCCTGATAAAATAAAAAGCATACATATATACAATTACCAATGAATATCATACACACACACACCTATACACCTTTTCCCCTCTAAACTACCTACGTTCGAAAAAAAAACGATTTATAGGGAACGTCATAATTTTTTCCCGTAATAATTCTCTCCACCCTTTTTTTCTCACTCCCAACCCTATTCCACTGTACTATGTAAACGTTCAACTTTCAACTTCTACAAAACGCTGACCTCTGTTTCCCAAGCTTACATTTTGATCTGGGAACCACCACCACTCACCATTCTGAATTATTAACATTATAGCCCTGAGCACATAAAGTTTACTTTTGTAGAATCGATCAGAGTTGATTTTATACCTATATATTTGTGTGTAAATTTATATTCATGTATGTGTGTGTGATATAGACACACACACACACACACAGAGCAAGGCTTGTACTATATTTTTTTGCTAAGTTATATATAATTTCAGATTTTATATATTGGTTGATGTTTTAGCAAAATGAGAGAGGTAGTGTTAAGTACATAGGGAGATCTATGCGCGCACGTTATTGTAAACTTGTGTGTGCGAGTACATACATATAGATACAGATATATGTGTGTATGTGTGTTTTCGTGTATGATTGTCGTGCGACAGTGGTGCCTCCCTCCCTCCTCCAGACCGACTGAAACAGCACTTAGGTCGTCATTTTTATCGGTTCCCGCCTGCCCTCACTTGTTATAGTACAGTCACATTATTCATGCAATGGCCTATAATTTTTAGCCATAAAATAAATCATCATTATTGGCTGAACGGTGTCCGAGTCGGAGCAGACATTATGGAAGGTTGTTTGCTCGTAGAGAAGTTGGTGGTGGAAGGGGACGAGAGGCGGGAATGGAGAACCTGGCGCCCTCTTAATCATTGTAGAACCCCCCCCCCCGATTCCCGTTTACACCCCAACAAGTTCAAAAAAATAGAGAGGGAACGGGTGTATGTATGTATATAGGGATAGAGAACGTGGGAGGTTTACAATGATGCTGAAGGGACTTGCTAGAGGGAGGTGGGAGAGAAAGAGCGGGAAGAGAAAATAATAAGTTTTTTAACAGAAAAGTAGAATGGAAAAAACCCCGCTGTTACACAAAGTTTACCTGAGTTGCGTCTCCTGATATTGCTACGAAGCACGCAATGCTCGATTATGTAAAAGTTAAATAAGCGTCGCAGAAAATAATGACGACAGACTCTGTGTCCTGCAGATTGTTTGATTAGGTAAGTTACTGATGAACTATTCAATAAACACACACACACACACACACACACACACACACACACACACACACATATATATATATATATATATATATATATATATATATATATATATATATTGAAATGAGAAATATCTTGAGTGAATGGGAATTCGGAATCCTAATTGAGAATTACAAAAATGATTAAAATGTGGCGTAAGTCGTGAGATCAACTTAGTTTATATCTTGGGACTCAGCCCACATAATTCTTACACATAATTCTTACACATAATTCTCTACTGTTTTTATTCAACTGGAAATTTAAGGCTCTTGTACTGAGATCGGAAAACCTGCGTACCCATTTCAAACAAGTCAAGAGATGGCAACTTTTTAAAGTCTTTCGTATTTCGAGACTCTCGAGACAAGACCGAGACTAACGTGTCCGGACTCGGGACCGAGACGAGACTGAGGTTTACAATTGAGACCGAGACCAAGACCGGAATTTTCAGATCGAGACGAGACCAAGACCAAGACGGTCCTAAAAGATTCGAGACGAGAACGAAACTGCTGTAAGTCTCGTCTCGTCTCGATACCATCCCTAATTAGATGGATTACCTGTATATGACTCCAATATAAATTGCACATACAGTGGAAACGAATAAATATTTATTTACTTGATTATGTATGACAACAAGTTTGTGTATCCGAAACACAGAGGGGGGAAATAAAGGAGAGAAACAGAAAACATTGGGTCTTTAATTGTTTTTCATTGTTTAAGCCCACCTGCATCTTCTTTATCTTACAAGGAAGGGTCACGGTTCTCAAACAAACAAATCCTATTCACACCTAATACATCGCAAGCAACATAACAATATATGTAAATTACAAAAATTTAAGGTGCCTTGGTCCAGGCGGAGGGGAGCTAGGGGCTCCGGAATTTCGAATGTCACAAAAATGTATATAAAGTAGGTAGTGAGGTTTTAATGAAATGTCTTGAAAACGGGAAAAGTAATCAAAATAAAACTTACACAACATATAACTGACCACAAGTAGTAACAAAAACCATAAGCACTGTTGCCAACGCAGAAAAAGGTTACAATTTGTTAAATAGCATTATATACCAATTTATAAAAAACCTCGTTTGGGCGTAAAAGGAAGAATGACGCAAGAATTCTACTCACAGAAGAAGTGATATCTATTTTGCGAGTGACTTTCTTTATGTCACTATGCCGAAAGTATTGCCTTTGTAATAAAATTAAGAGACAGTATCCTTCCGCCATAGTGACAGAAAGAAAGTCACTCGCAAAATAGATATAACTTCTTTTGTGAGTAGAATTCTTGCGTCACTCTTCCTTTTACACCAAACGAGATTTTGTACTGATATCACTTATTTTGTAAGGCTGCCTATAAAAAAAGACTGTAACACGATCCATCTATGCCGATGCTCCTCTTTCCTGCACACGCGCTATAACGTGTAGGAGAAACGTGCACTGTAAATACATCGGAGAAACCTCATCTGTGAGGTTGCTTCGGTGGCCTGGTGGTTAAGGCGTCGAGTTGGTAAACAAAAAAGCTCTGGTTCGAGTCCCGGCGAGGTTAACACTAGATTTTCCTTTCAGAATATATTTTTATGTGTTTATATATGTTTATATTCATTATTAATAATTGCTTTCCTGCATTTTACGTACATTATCTTAAGTTAGTGACCATGGCGAAGTGGAGGTTAGGTAAGGTTAGGTTTGGTCATGTAAATTTTCAAAATTTATTTTTATGATTAATATTTTTTTCTTGCATTATTCGTACATTTTCTTAAATTACTGACCATGGGAACGTGGAGGTTAGGTAAAGTTAGGTACAGTCATGTATTTTACATTTTTTCTCCTTTACGTCATGCCAAGATGAGTAGAGCAGCGGCGGAGAGTGTTTTCCGTACTGGCTCGTATCTAAAAAGTGGCACGTGTCACTATGGCGGAAGGATACAAGATCGATTTTGCTCCATATCTCGAAAACAGTAACTCCTATCAAATATCTGAGCTTGGATTTACCCCCATTATCATTACCCCCTAAAATCCCCCGGTACCACCCATTTGGGGCTAAAACAAAAAGACACACAGAATGACGGACATACCTTTCTATCATTTGTGAAAATTTTGTGATTCGGTTAAAAAAGTCGTAACTTTTGAACCGCTCCACCGATTTTAACATATTGAAGCGTAGAATAAGATCCAGTAAGTTTCGGCCGCCTATATGCTCTGGGGTCAGTGCTATCCTAAAAAATGTGAAATTTTGATATATTTTTTAAAGCGCCCTGGGGGGTTCCAAGGAGATCCTACCGACCCATTTTTTTTCCTGTGTCTTAGTATTGAAAAGAGCTGTATTGAAGAGAGTATTACTGCCGTTCTTCATGATTAATGCACAGTGGAAAAGTACTGGCAATAGAAAAGAAAATAGTACAAGTTGGTTGCACAGTGTTGCAAACTATGGAAGATATATCACACCAACATGAAGATTGCAACACTATGGTACAGCGTTCACAATGTTCTTTTGTTTGTTACTAGTGCCTTTTAAATATATCTTACTTGACACGTGGTTCCATTCAGTGGTGACAATGCTTTCACTATTCCCAAATCCTCGGTAGTATACGTGCTGATTAGCGTTTTTACTGTTATTCCAGATACCAGCATACTAGTTTGTGTCCCCACATATATTTTCTAACCCGACAACTTTCAGCTCATATATCTTCCATAAAGTTCAAGCACACTTGCATTCTCAAAATATGGATTGCCTTTATAATTTGGTCTTTCAAAACAAAACTACTAACTGCCAAATTCGACCAACCCTATCAACTCCTGAAGAATTTTATACTTATACCATGGTAGGACTTCACATAATTACCAGGAGCAAAGTCAAAATTATACACGGAAGGAACCAAGTTACTTTAAAGAATAATGTCAGCTCCTCCTTTCCGTATTTCTTTCAATACGAAGAGTTCCAGACGATAATGACGAATACCTTAAGTTTACCAACACGGCAGAGGGCAACTTTCTCTACGGAAATGCATACCTTACAGGATAATATCGACTTTAATTTTACTTTTAACCTGCAATCCTGGCAAAAGACAGTTCTCTTCGAAACCTAGAAATACACGAATCCAATCAACTACCCAGCAACGTTTCCGATTTGCACCTTCACGCTATTTCCATGGGCAACATTAGCTTTAACTATCTTTATCTTAATCCCCATTTCGATAGTGATTTGTGTAATTTACCTTTTATATCGAAATACCAAAACCGCAAATAAGTGAACAAATTTATTTTTTCAGTACAGTGATAAACACAATTTTAACGCCGCTTTACATAGTCTCCACCTTTATTTTTATCGCCAGTTTGATTTTGCTACTGTATGTGTGCCACCGAAAAAAGATACAATCTCTACAAACTCAAGTGGAAACAATTCTCATAATGGACACAAGAGTCATAACTGACAACACGCCTGTCCCGATAGTATATACATAACTGTCAACAAAAGGCAAGCGTATTATCGGCAATTTAGTGTACAAATATTAATATCATTCAACAACAAATTCCACGTCACTTCACGTTTGAGGGAAATGACTGTGTTTCGACGGAAATCCTGCTTACAAGTGAAGATAAAGACGGAGAATCCACATAATATTGTTCATCAATAACCGAGTTTTATATCTTATTAGTGATAATGGTAGTGAGAACCGCATTGTATTTTTGTGTGCTTATGTTCAATTTATGTGCAGTGTATGTTTGTGAAAAAATTGCCTTTGAGCAGTTTTTACAACCTCGTGGGGGATGTAAAGTGGCGTGAATTATGCCATGAAGTGTGTATAAAGCTATCGTAGCATGCGCAATACACGTGCTGTTTGTTTACAAACAAACAGCAGTAAAGTCGGAGTATGAAGTATGAGTAAAAATACGTGCTTTAACTAGTAATAAATAGTAGTGAAAGACGGAGAAAACCGACGACAGCAGCTAAAGACGGCCGAGGACGCAGACGACGTCCGGAACTGCAAAGTTAGCACTCCAAAACAGAATAAAAGCCGTCCAGAAACTTCAAGCAGCACTATTCTGCTACCAGGAATAGTCACGTTTACTTCTCCTCTTCTCTCACCTTGGTCGGATCTGCTACGAGATAGGCCATCCATCCTTCCTAAAAGCCGCTTTAGACGACAGCATTTATGCTACGATGAATCTTACGATTAGCAGCAGTGCCAGAATGTGAAAGCAAAAATGCTACAATATAAATCCACAACTTTTTTTTTAAGCTGGCACACTGCTTTCGCAAAGATTCATCGCACGAGAAATTGTATCGTCTAAAGCGGCCTTAAGTCCAGATCTGCTACGGGATTGGACTTCCTTTCTCTGTCAGTTGGCAACCCGCTACTTGGGCATACTACTGCCAGGCAACAGGTCATTGCTTAGGCCAACATCAACAGCAATCCAGGAAACTTATAGAGAAAGTAATTGAGGTACTTTGTAACTCACAATTAGCTCTCCATAGTTTTGTACGGGAGACTCTTTTTATTAACTTTACGGACTCTGTATTTTTGAATAAAAGGCGAAGAAAAAAAACACCGGTCCTTTCATTCACTCTACCTGCTCTACCTACCAAATAATAAATTTTTCAGTAACAGCGCCAGACGCAGATAAACTGGGCGTTGCGGTGGCAATTAAGGCGCCCCCTCAAATGAAACATTACGATATACTCAAGTAAATTCATAAACATGAACCTTTATTTATTAGCGGCTGTAAACGTATTTAAACGCAATTCCAAATACTCATTGGACACACATAGAATTATAGATATTCCCATCATATCAATGTAGTACAAAATTGCATTGAATGACCATTTGATAGAAATATGCGTATCGATTCATAAGAACCATATTATCTTTAGTTGAATTAATCCCTATATATATACATATTACAGCTTCCATAGAGTAGTATTTCTCAAAACATCAACCATAATAATCCTAAAAATGCCGGTAATAAGATATTCTATGAAAAGTAATATTTTATCGGATACATACTTCATTTATTATAATTATTTAAAATCCCGATGAAAAACTATGATGTCAAAAATTCATAAAAGTACATAAAACAATGTCAACTATCTCAGCGATATTGAGTCTTAAATCATATTTTGAATCAACTAACTTCACTTTCAGTCAATAAAATAGTTCTTTTTAACATTCCAACATACCGTACAGCAAGTTGTTTAATTTTCCGCAGTCTCTTCTGTATATCCGTGTAAGCTCTTTTCATTACAGAGGTGATATCATAGCCTTGTCCTCTGCACTTCTTTATGTCTAAACTAAACCTAATTATGGCCAGCTTTTTAGAATTAGGGCAGAAAGACCACCTACAGTTGCGTCCTTTACATGAAAAAATCCGAGAAAGGAATCTTCAATTTTTAACTTTTTTTCTCCACAATTGCCACTTCCAGACGCTTTATTTCTCTTCAGCCAAGCGAACAACAAAGCTCATTTGATGGAGATCCTGGGTAGTGTCAACAATTAACGAAAAGCTTCGAGTTTGAGTAGCTTTGAGTTTTAAAGTCATACAGTTGACTACTTGATTTTGTGTGCCATGACTTAGATACTTACAAAGGGACTACCACGAGTGTTACAAACCGATTGAAACCAAATTTGTTGTATGAACAGGGCACACCCCAGAACTAAAAAATATGGTAGTAAAAACTGCTCCCTTGTGATATTTTGGCTCCCTAGTCGAATAACTCACTCACTGACCTAGTCATCAATATTCACAGGCCAAACAGCTAAAGCTAGAGAAACAGAGCCGAGACGCTGAGGCAAGAGACACCAAATGTTGACTATCATGACGAGGTTACGAAACAGAAAATACATTTTGGAAATTCGCCATCTTGAATCCAATATGGCGTCCTAAAATAAATGCCGACAGTATATGCACAGCCCGAACTACGGAAGCTAGAAATACCCAATTCGGAATGAAGGCCAATCATCAAACGTAGATTACGAGAATAATAAAAAAATATGCAAGAAGTCGCCATCTTGAATCCAATATGGCGTCCGAAAGTAAATATTGAAGGTATATGCACAGCCCAAAGTACTGAAGCTAGAAATACCAAATTTGGCATAAATGTTTATGAGAATGGGTAGGTAAAGGAAAAAAAGCCAAATGGTGAAAAAGTTGCCATTTAGGATCCAATATGGCGGCCTAAATAAATAACGAAAGTATATGCACAACTCAAACAGCTGAAGATAGAAACATGGAATTTGGTATACCAGGTGTATGCATAAGTTTTTGCCGTTTTTTTTGTAAAGAAAACACGTAATTTTCAACGGAAATTAATTTTCTTTTATTGAAAATATTGACCATCGGCTTCTACACATTTCGCCCATCTTTCACGTAATTGATGCATACCATGCCAGAAAACTGCTTGTCTTTTGCGGCAAACCATTCGTCGAACCATTTTCCAACGTCCTCGAAATTGCTGAAGTGCTGCTGTGCGAGCGCGTGCCCCATTGATGCGAAGAGGTGATAGCCAGATGGCGCCAGGTCTGGGGAGTACGGCGGGTGCGGAAGGATGTCCCATCCAAACGATTTCAAGGTGTCTTTCACTGGTTTTGCTTTGTGAGACGGCACATTGTCGTGTAACATAATCACTTTGCCATGTCTTCGGGCCCATTCCGGTCGTCTTTCGATCAATGCGTGATTGAAATTAATCATTTGTTGGCGATAGCGTTGTGCATTAACGGTTTCGCCGGGCTTCAAGAGTTCGTAATACACAATACCGCTCTGGTCCCACCAGACACAAAGCATGCTCTTCTTGCCGAAGCGATTTTTCCTTGGTGTTGAAGGACCGGCTTCGCCAGGTGAAAACCACGATCTTTTGCGCTTCGAGTTTTCAAAATAAATCCATTTTTCGTCACCCGTCACAGTTCGATACAAAAAGTATTTTCTTTCGTGGCGTTGAAGCAGCATTTCACAAGTGACTTTGCGATTTTCCATTTGACGTTCATTCAAATCGTGTGGGACCCATTTACTCTGTTTATTGATCTTCCCCATTGCTCGTAAACGTCTGCTGATTGTTTCTTGTGACACATTTAATGCTTTTGCGAATTGCTGTTGAGTTTGAGTTGGGTCATCCTCCAATAACACCTGCAATTGCTCGTTTTCGCACTTTTGTGGTCTACCCGAGTCTTTCACTGTCTTTCACATTGAAATCACCACTTTTAAATTGTCGAAACCATGTCTCACATGTTCTAATCGATGGAGCGTGTTCACCATATGTTTCTACCAGCACACGATGACTTTCAACACCCTTTATCTTTTGATTAAATAAGAAAAGCAATGCGTGCCGCAAATGTTCTTTTTCAGGCACAAACTTCGACATGATCACTGAGCGATAAAACAAAGACGCTAGTGTTTGGCGGACTCAACCTGTGTGTGTTTGTAGTTTAATGTCAGACGAACAAAATGACGTATGTGTCAAATGAATACGGTGCGTACTTTTCGCTGGCGCCATCTCTTAGGTAAACCGGAAACTACTTATGCATACACCTGGTAAATGTTCGTTTAGGTAAATGGGATAACACGAAAGTTCACAAAGGTTGCCATCTTGGATCCAGTATGGCCGCCATCATGAAATATGAACCTTTCCCTTCATATGCCTTTGCTCGAAACAAGTACTAATTGGAATAAGAATTAAACCAACACAATGAAGTAACGAAAAGGGGCGAAACCTCCACAAAAGTAGATGAAAAATGAATTATGCTTACAGGTTATGTTTATGTTTTGGATATTTTGAAACTGTATGTACGGTATACAGTATATAACAGGTATCGTACAACTGGTAACATGTGTTTTTTATATCTTGGCGAGGAGGGGGGCTGGAAGTGAGTAAATATTTATAGAACGCCGGACTATCCGGCTTGGGTGTTATCCGGCCTACCCTTCCACCACATTAGGCCGGTTAGTCGGGAGTCTGCTGTAATGATGTAATATTAACACAATAATAAAAATGTAAAAAATAGTCCACACAAGAACACACACTTCGTAGCGTTTTGCGTTATATATACAATGAACGCAAGCATTCCGTAACTTCATTGTGTTTGTTTAATTCTTATTCCAATTAGTAGTTGTTTCGAGCAAAGGCATATAAAGGGAAAGGTTCATATCTCATGATGGCGGCCATATTGGATCCAAGATGGCAACCTTTGTGAACTTTCGTATTATCCTCTTTACCTAAATGAACATTTATACCAAATTCCGTGTTTCTAGCTTCAGCTGTTTGGGTTGTGCATATACTTTCGTTATTTATTTAGGCCGCCATATTGGATCCTAAATGGCAACTTTTCCACAATTTGGCATTTCTTCCTTTACCTACTCATTCTCATAAACATTTATGCCAAATTTGGTATTTCTAGCTTCAGTACTTTGGGCTGTGCATATATATCTTCAATATTTATTTCGGACGCCATATTGGATTCAAGATGGCGACTATTTCCCAATTTCTTTATCATTTCGTGACCACCTCTTGATAATCAAAATTTGTGCCAACTTTGGTGTTTCTAGCTCCAGCCATTATGAAATACATTCTAGTCCGTCATATTGGATTCAAGATGGCGACTTCTTGCATATTTTTTATTATTCTCGTAATCTACGTTTGATGATTGGCCTTCATTCCAAATTTGGTATTTCTAGCTTCCGTAGTTCGGGCTGTGCATATACTGTCGGCATTTATTTTAGGACGCCATATTGGATTCAAGATGGCGAATTTCCAAAATGTATTTTCTGTTTCGTAACCTCGTCATGATAGTCATCATTTGGTGTCTCTAGCCTCAGCGTCTCGGCTCTGTGTTTCTATCTTTAGCTGTTTGGCCTGGGAATATTGATGTGTAGGTCAGTGAGTGAGTTATTCGACTAGGGGGGCAAAATATCACAAGGTGGTAATTGGAACAGTTTTTGCTACCATATTTTTTAGTTCTGGGGTGTGCCCTGTTCATACAACAAATTTTGTTTCAATCGTTTGTAACACTTGGAGCAGTCCCCTTGTTAGTATGCCCCTTTGGTATGCTTACTACTTGTGCTAGATTACCAGAAGTATGACAAGTTAAACTGTTGTACTACTGATAAAAATTTACCGTCATAATTCCCATCATACTCCTGAGATCCTCTAAATTCAAGAGCATTTTTACCAGCGTAAGATTGATATACAAACTTCAATCTAAAACCTGGACCCAAAATTTATTTTTAAACTTTTTTCTGTGTCCATACAGTCATCTATTCTTTTACTTTCTTTCCAGTGATGGAAAATCAAACAGGGCGAAATGTGTTGTTGTGATTTACTATTAGCTTTGCTTTCCGTCCACAAATCATGTTAATCACCAATAACATGGTCCATACACTATTAACAATGACGAAACTTTGGTTATTTTCTTTTCTTCCCACGTCCGGCCCCCCTCGTTGTTCTTCCCCCAACCCTCATTGCGGGTTTTTGCAGCCCATAGATCCGGCCCTGATTTTGTAGTTTTCAAACGAACACTAAGAAATTATTCTTCCGTGTACACCTTTTCTTATACTGTAGAATGAATAATGGATAGTTTTAGACCAAAAAAGAAATTATTATTTGTGGAATTTTTGCTTCACTATGAAATTAGGAATAGATGTCGTAAAATGGCCAGTAAGAATGTATGTTTTCTTTCATTGAGGGCTAATGAATATATCTCAAAGGAAGAATCGTAAGAAATTACTGTTTTGTCTACATTTTTATCACTGTGAAATACCGAGTAGAACTCAGAAGAAGAACTGAAATAAACTGTATTCCGTAGGTCTATATATTTGTTTCACTACGAGTAGTTCAAGAATAACATGATTTTTTATGTGTATGTTTTCTTTCACTGTCAAATAATGAGTAGTTCTCGAAGGAAGACCGTAAGAAATGGTTTCTTCTACACTGTTTTTCACACTGTGAAATAATGAATAGTTCTCGAAAGATCAATCATAAGTATTCATTCCTTTGTGTACATATTTAACTGTAAAGCTATGAATATTTCTCAAAAGTCATACATTACTTTTTACTGTACTTTTCTTTCAATGCGACGTAATTAATGAGCAGCTATATGATATGAGGTAAATTACTGTCTTTTTGTTTTCGTTCATCAATTATCAAATATAACACAAAACCATTGGTATTTAACTAATTATACATCCAATCGCGCACAATTAAACTCTTGTCTATAATAATGGAAAATGTGTTTTTTCACTAAACCACCTCTCCAGAGCTGAACTCAAAAACATTTACAGAGAGAAAAAGAAACCATACTGAGTACCAGCAACTACAAGAGAAAAAATGAACACTAACCATTATAATAAGGACAAAAGATATTCCACTAATTACAATTTAATACGTTTAGAAAGAGTTTAGGAAAATGAAATTGAAACCTGAATACTTTTAATATGGTATCCGGAATGAAAATATAAAACAATTTTATGAAATATGAGTGTGTGGTGTGTGTGGGTATGTGGGTGGGTGAGGAGCTGTTGTCTACGTAAACTCCTTTTATTTTATGACTAAAAAAGAGTCATAGAATTGTTGAAAGGAAATTTTGCTGTGTTTTTAACTTCCTAAAATATATATTGATATTTACTTCAATATGAGTTCAATTAGGTTAGTTACAATTATGAAAACAAAATTTATGTCATGAAAAGCAAGACATACACGAATTCTCGGCAAATCGAAACGAAAGGTGGTCTCTTCATATGTAAATTCTGTTAAGGAAGATCCACACAGGTGTCAAGTGTTTTCGTTTACCAGTGCGTATTGGAGGCTCATGTCGATATGGTTCAGCGGGTACACACAGCAGGGAAGTATGTTGGTGACTTCTTATTATGTTCATATTTTTTGTTTTCTCTTTGAAAACTATAATCTTGTCCGTCTACTGACTAAAGCCGGCAAATGCCTACATGTTCACCGACAACGTAGTGTCATATTTTTATTATTGCTTATTAGAAGGTGATTATTTTCCCAACCGCGTGACCTATTAGCAAAGTTTACTGCCTATATGTATCGACATTCTGGTGGTGGTGGCTCGAATTGATTCTCCGTGGTATGTATAAAGTAAATAAATAAGGAATTCTTTATCCTGTTAACAATTTCCCAGTTTTCCTTCCTGGAATATCTACTTTGCTAGTGTGCATGATGAGTATAGTTTGTTCCTTGCAATTATTATGAGATCGTAGAAACCAGTTTGTGGTAACTGCGGCCCTTTAAAGGGCCAAAATTATCAACACTTCAGTAGTTGTTTCTGCTATTATCGATCACCTTGGTCTGCTGGGATCTACTGTCCTCAGCACCCTCTAAAATATGTGCGTGACAAGTATCAATATAATAGGGTGTGTGTAGTTAATGTGTATATGTGCGTGCCATTTAAGATAAGAGGTAAATAAAGATGAAGTATAAAAGTATATATAAATGGCATGCATGTTCCATCGATTGCTCGTGTGAACATGTGGTGACATTAGTGACATATTTTCAAAAGAAAGAGGGAATAAGGAAAATATTTGTGGTTAGTTGCGTAATTTGCACACAATGCATATAGAACTTATTTCCTTTCCAGTTCCAAATAATATAACTTTTTGTAAAATAGATGAATAATAAATGGACCGTTTTTGTCTATTGCGTACTGGAGTCAACGATAAAATTAATTGTGAGAGTTCAATACCTAAACGCAATTCTTTATTACGTGTTCGTAGCACTGATAGTTTTGTTTGTTGCTTCTGTTGTATAACACAACGATCTAAGCTTCAGTGGATGGAGATTATGAATTCTACCCGAACTTCCTCTTATAGCTTGAATATCAGCGCAGACGCGTCTTCAACGTTGATTAACTAGAAAACGTTTAAATAACGTTTAATCGTTGAATAAACCGTTAAATGTCCGTCTCTTCAACGTTGTATCAGCGATTAAACGTTTAAGTAACACACGCATATATATATATATATATATGCGTGTGTTACTT
>JAGDQP010008585.1:0-62418 GCA_022664845.1 Lepisma saccharinum
AGTGAAAAAGCTGACGAAAATCGATGTGTTCTTTAAAGATGCTGTTGGTGCTGGGCGTAGTGGTTGTAGTGACGATAGTTCGAAAGGCACTGATCTGGCTCAACCAATTTGTAGTAAAGTATCTGAAGATGCCCCTGTTCAAGAGTTAGTTTCGGAAAGTGATCCCAACACCGAGGATATGGATTTAATTGATACAGACCGTGGACGTTTCACAGGTGAGTTAAGTGAAAAGCTGAAAAATAAAATAGTAAATCTAGAACCTCATCAACCTAAAGGGCCTTTTCCAAAGGACCCTGTAACAAACCGATCTTTCAGTTCACATTATTATCATGTTAAAACCAAGACTGGTCAAGTTATACATAGATTCTGGCATTGCTATTCATTAATATTGAACGCAGTCTATTGCCATGTATGTTGGCTTTTCTCCGATCGACTCAACAAAATCTTTTCAGATGCTTGGTGTAACGGAACAATTAAAGATTGGCAAGGGTTGGCAAAGAAGATAGAAAAGCACGAAACATCGAATAATCACCTAACATCCTGTTTAACCTTTGAGGCTTGGAAGAAAAAAAATGTGTTTTATCCAACCTCTTTCACGAAGAGTACAAAAAAGTAGCTGCAATTCTCTCGCGAGTTTTGGACGTAATTTTAACATTGGCCCGCTGTAACATACCTTTTCGCGGTCATGATGAATGTTGTACATCTTCTAACAGGGGAAACTTTTTAAGTATCATTGAGTTACTTGCTAGGTATGATCCTGTATTAAAAGCACATCTCGAGAATGATAAAACTAGGACAAAATACTTGAGCCCCAAAGTACAAAATGAATTTATTTTACTTTTGTCGCAGTCAGTTCGAAGGTCAATAGTTCAACATATTAAACAAGCTCTTTTCTTTGCACTTTTGCTAGATACAACTCAGGATGTGAGTAAGATTGACCAGCTGAGTGTGGTAATCAGATACGTTAAAATTGACCCGGGAAAGTCAATAAATATATGCGAATCCTTCATTGGTTTCTATGAAATGGAGAATCAAAGTGGGCAGACTTTTGAAAACGACATTCTTAAGATATTGGAAGATCTGCAGTTACATCTGAATAAATGCCGTGGGCAGGGGTACGATGGCGCGGCTAACATGAGTGGAAATCAGTGGTCTTCAGGTACGTATAAAAACAGAGTGCAAACAGGATTATGTGCATTGTGCGGCTCACAATTTAAATCTGGTGTTAAACGACTCTGTTAGTGATATTAAATATATAAGTGAATTTTACACAATTCTACAGGAACTTTATATCTTTTTTTAGTGAAAGTTTACCAAGATGGCAGAAGCTGAATAGTGCCCTGGGTAACCTAACTATCAAAAGAACTCTTAAAAAATTGTCTCCTACCAGATGGTCTTCTAGATTTGATAGTCTATTTGCTTTAAAAAATTGCTTTTTGCAGATGATGGTATGTCTTGAGAATATAATTCTGCTTTCCAACAAACAGACTGAAAGAAACACGGCTGAAACTTTAAAGAGGAAGATGAGTTCTTTCGAGTTTGTCATTACATTAGTGTTTCAAAGTAAGATACTAGAAAGTACCAATATTGTTTCGAAGCTTTTGCAACATAAGTCAATCGATTTATTGGCATCCACTTCCCTACTAAAGCAAGCTCGAAATAATATGATCCAGTTAAGACAACAATTTCCGAAAGTATTAGAGGAAGCCGAGGAAATTGCTAATTCTTGGAAAATAAATGCAAATTTCAAAACAACACGGCAACGTCGTATCAAGACGTTCTTTGATGAAATGGCAATTGATGAGAGTATCCAAGACTCTGAATCAAATTTTCGAGTATGTGTTATTAATCGTTGCTTAGACATTATAATCCAGCAGCTAACAGTACGTTTTCAGAGTATGAAAGACATCGGAGAGAAATTTTCTGTACTCAAGCCACAAGAACTTTACAGTTTATCATTAAAAGATATCGCGAAGAAGGCTACACAACTTTGTGAATATTATTCTGCTGATCTGTCTTTCGCCTTTCCTGAACAACTTCTAAGTTTTCGATCCATAATGACAGAACGAATACGTGAACTTTCATCCATACAGGAACTGGCACAGCTGTTAATGGTGGAAAATTCAGCTATTGCCAGCAGTGTACCTGATTTGTGTACCGCTTTGCAGCTATACCTCACCCTGCCAGTTACCACAGCATCCCCTGAACGCTCATTCAGCAAACTTAAACTTATAAAGACTTATCTGCGTAGTACTATGTCGCAGATAAGACTCAGTTCATTAGCCGTACTCTCCATTGAAAGCGAAGAAAGCCAGAATATAAACATTGAGAGTGTGGTAAAGGAGTTTATGTCTTCGAAACAACGACGCTTCGGGAAAATGTGACCAAGATCTGCTAATGATAAGTTCAGTTGGTTCATTATTTATTTCGTTTAATTACTATTTATTTAGTTAAGTTCTTAATCTTAATTTATATTTTAATTTATTATTAGTTCTTAATTTATTGATAATTGAATAGGTGAATAATCAAGGAAAAATGTCTACATTTTTGAGAGCAGATACTGAGATAGTTGTTTTATTCATAAAGCGGTCGCATGCTTACACGCAAAAAAAAAAACTTTTGTTTTATTTACCGGCTACGGGCAAGTAGATAATATTTTCTCACTCCAGGAAATGTTTAGCCAGTTCTGTTTACTTGTGTTAACATCAGATTATACTTCTAAATAATAAGAGAAAGGTTCAGAGGAGGCGACCCATTTGTAAATATTGCGGGGGGGGGGCCCATGCGATCTTAGTTACGCTACTGCTTGTAACCTTAGAGCAGATTGAGAGAGAGAGAACGATTCCTTGCCCTCAATATTGCGAGGACACTCCTCCTAAGACATGGCAAAGTAATAACTTGCATCATCTTGTGTAAGGGCATAAAACAATATAAAAGACCGATGAAAATCTTGCCTCAGCTCAGACAGCCATAGACTCAGCCTAGACTCACTACTGGAGTATTGATCCAGATCATAATTTTTTATTTTTTCATCGCTTCAGTCAACACCAATATGTTGAGTGTCGACTAAAACCAAAACAGCTCACAAGTTCATGTTGTGCCAAACTGAACTTAGAGATTGAGATGCTTCATTCTTTTTTTTTCCCCATCTCATCTACCATTCAGGTAGGAATGTGGAAAGATTTCTGTGTTGTAAGAATTGGTTCTTTGACATAGATTAGGCAAACTTTATTCTACAACTTTATCTCAATTTGATTTAAATTGAATAACATACGCGAAATTGTTCTTTTGACCATCGTTGCGAAAAACGTGTTACTGAAAAATGTAATTCCTTAAAATATTATTTCAGGAGATTTCAGGCTGAAAGGTTCTGACAATTCAGATCCTTGTCTTTAGAGCCAACGTCCGAAATGAGCCTTCAGAGTTCATCCAAATATTTCACATTAACTGTATCTTCGATGAACGTCGAATTAAAACCTCTCGTAACTGTACAAACGTATTTCCCATGTGTTGCTGGATTTTTTGCTTACCTGGAGAATGTCGTTCACGTGTTGTTTTAAAAGACTCTACCATGTGACAAATACACCAAAATTACACTTTCCATACGCCTTTTATACAGCAAATAATAAGTAAAATTTTACCCAGACAATCAGCCTCTTTTGAACCGTTCACACTATGTATCAAAAAAACATTTAAACCTATGGCAACTAAGGACATCAGTAACTTGTACATAGTGTTAATACTAGTACCTTTGTGTGTGAATGTGTCTGTGAAACTGAGTGGCCAAAGTAGTGTATTGGTACAGTGTAGACAAGCAGGAGGTGAATATGAAGGACACAAAACTGATTTTCGAAAACAATGAAACAAATCAAGCTTATGAACAAAAACAAAAATGTGTGTGTCTTTAGCTATACTTGAATTTTCAGCAGAACAATTTGTGTAAATACTAAATCAATACATAACAGCATAATACTGATTTTAGGGTTCATGCTTTTATCTATTTAGTATTTTGTTCCAATGTATTATTTTTCCACAATTCGTGAGCCATTATTATGCAAAAATGTCCATTAATAAAGAGATGAATGATGAGCAAAAGGGAATTATATTGGAGAGAGAGAAATAAAAGAAGACGATGTGTTAAATTTCTTGGATACGAAAGAACAGAGGAAGGCAAGTTTGGAACATCGTGGTTCTAGAAGGACTGTGCAGCGGGCGTATACTTCCATAAGAGAAGTGACGTCGACGAGGGAACAAAAGTGAATTTCATTAGGAAGAAAAGATCAATGTAAGGGGCAACATGAGAAAGACATGGAGAAGCTATGGGAACAGGTGAAAGGGAATAGCGAGTTTTTTTTGTGAGAAATTATATATACGAAGAAATGTCCAGCAATTATCTGATAAAAGTTGTTTTTGGTCTCTTGCCCATCAATTTTGACAGGTGAATGGCATCAGGTGCGCTCGTCCGAGGAGAGGGCAGTGCTAGGGTAAAAAAAAGAAATTTTAATTACTACTGACTTCTGATTGGTTGAAAATAACAAGACGATCTCCTTTCTTGTTTACCTACATCATTTTCAAGATTTAGTTGTATAGTGCAGTCTGAAGAAGGAGGTGGTATACTTCCGAAACTGTTACGCTTTAGTTTCTTTTTGTTCTACTTAAGTATAATCAGCCTTGTTAGAAAACTGTTTTTCTTTATTGAAGATGGATATAAGGCCTTATTGTTATAATTATTTTCACAATAATATTAAGTGGAGTTGTAATCAAGGAGTCTCCTGTTTCAATTGTCGGTTGTTTGCCGGAAACCAACCATTTTCAAGCACCGGATGCTATCAACATTCTTTAATACTTATCGCGTTTACGTATTTCTATGGTTTTAAAAATTGCTTACAAGTTGAAAAATGAATAGAGTAGTCTCGATATAGAATAAGATAAGTTTTTGCCCGATAAGTAGGCGCTCACGTTAAAAAAATGTGCTACATCATTTACTGATTTAAAGAAATACATTTAGAACTAATAATGTGCACAATTGTTATGTCACTCTTGGTAACAATACAATAAGTTATGGTCCCTGGTTAGAACCTTAAGGAACTCCCTATTTTATTATGTTACCTCCAGATCTGCCTATTTCGTATACATAAACAGTAACTCGCAGTAAATTCACTACGGTTTCGTAAGTAAGAAGAAAGTACTGGTAGAGAAATAAATATCTCCTTGTTTTGGTTTTCTTTCAGACTTGGGTGTGGCCGACAGATTAGCGCTCTCGATTTCTGTACGCCTGGTCACGGGTTCAGTTCCTGTCGGGTCCATTAAACGAAGTAGTTCGGAGTCCATTTTACTAAAAAAAAGCTGTAGGTACCGTCCTTAGAAGCTCGTTTAAAACGTTAATAACAATCAATCAGTGTTGTTCTTTCAGCTGTCTTGTATCCGGAACTCAAAATATTTTTGTTATGTAATATTTTCACAAGTCACTACTATTTTGAGGTTTTTTTTTTTTTTTTAATAATTTGCTATCTCCATTTTAGTCGGCGCCATTCAAGCAGCTGTGTCTTGATGAATTGTAATCACATAGAGGCCTATCTCTTTTATAAAGTACAAATCGTTATCTGAATTGGCTGACGTGAGATAGAGAGCAGGGGAAGGCGAGCCAGTAGTGATGTAACCACCTTAACAATCGAATGTAATGAATGAATTGTATTCCGCAGTACATAACCTTGAGAGAATATTGGAACATGAAATTATTTTGTAGGTCCAATCCTTTAAACTCTGCTCTTGAAGTCGCTTGACACAGTGAGGACAAAACTCTACTCTGAAAAGAACTTAATTCGGATGTAAACAGGTAAGAGTGTTTCTCTGAACCTTATCTTATCTAAATTACTTTTCCTTATAACTTGGTATATAGTTGAAAGGTTTTATTTCACAAAAGAAACTCAATGCAGTCTGTGAACTCCTGTTATTCGTAATCTACACTTTGACTTCGCAGCATCATTCCCAGAGAGAAAGGTTATTGTAAGTATCATACACAGTGTTTAGTTTGTGTGATTTCCAAAAAGGGGAAAGAATTTCTCAGCTACGTACAATAGGGTATTTTACGCAAGTTTGTATCCAAGGCTTAGGAATATATTGAAACACAGAGCTGGGAAAGATTTTATGCACACAGGGGAAATTACTACCATCCATCCATCTTTACAAATCGAACTCTGGTAATACTAACTGTATGGTGTACAGAACTCGTTAAGTTGGATTCTACCCTGGGCATCATCAAGCCAGTTTTCACCACAAACATCTAGCTCCCGAAGATCGCTTCAAATATTGTCATCCCAACCGACGCCTCGATCGTGGCAAGGGCCTCTTTCCAACCAGATTACGAACCACGATGGAATCGAATATTTGTTTCACTCCCATCCGTGCTATATAGCCTCTACATGTTAACCGTCGTGATTTCATTATTCTTATAATATTGGGTGAATCATAAAGTCTGTGGAGTTCCTCATTATGCAGTAGCCTCATCCAGTTTCGGAGCGTATATTTTTCTCTAAAGATTATTTTGAAACACACGTAATTTATGTTTAACTGTAGGAGTAGTACTTCAACTTTTGGAACCATAAACTATTACCGACAGAATAACCGTTCTATAAATTTTAAATTTCACCTTTCTTGATATTAATTATGGGGTTAGTAGTTTCTAGACTGAATGGAAGCATGACTTGTCCGATGATAGGCGACTTTTTATTTCCCCAGCGATCTCATTCTTGCTTATTACTCGTACATATATGTCCCTTACTCTAAGTATTTACATTTGTTTACTTTCTCTATGATCTCATTCTTAATTGAGGAGGTCTACGTTCAAAGGACATATGCTTTAACATCGCAGATCAACTCAATTATTATGTCTCTATTTCCTTCATTCTCTGTGTTGGGTCTCTGTATCATGTGTTGTGTCTTCTCTACGCTCACCTGTAGACCCAACTCATCGCAAACTTCTACTAACTGTAAGGCATCGGTGTTATCTTGTAGTGGTGCATCTATATCGTCCCCTATTAAACCTACATCATCCGCGTACACGAACAATAGGTTCAAGCCATTCAATGTTAGTCCCTTTTTGTCCTCTTTTACTTTTTCGAATCACACATTGTAACACATGAAGCTAAACAGTTGTGACATCATGTAGCTTCAACCCGTTGCGACACGTATTCTGTTTATGGGGTCGCTGAAACACATCTCTACTAGTTGAACATCTTTGCTTTTCGGACATTCCAAATCGTACCAGGTTATTGTAGAGATTATTATATTTCCCCCCTTTGATAGAATAATATGATTTCTTAAAAGTAATGAACAATTCGTGAACCGTCCCATTCTATTACCATTTCTTCTCTAATTAATTATTTGTGTCAAAGCAAAAATCTGGTCCAACGTAGATCTATGTTTTCTAAATCCACATTTCTGATCTCCAATTATTTCATTTACCCATACGCTTAGCCGTGTTAGTAGAATATTATTCAAAACTTTGTAACATGTTTAGAGTAGATAAATTTCGCAGTCAGATTTATCGCCTTTCTTATAAATCGGAATTCTTTTTGAAGCTTTCCGTTGCTTTCAAAGCTCCTCCTTTCTCCATACAGCACTTATTAATTTATGTAGCTCCTTGATTAGTGCCATTCCTCACGCTTCAGTTGATATATTGTCAATTCCTGGTGATTTGAATTGTTTTTATTTTTTCAATTTCTTTATTGATATTTCGGTCTTGATCTCACTAGCTTCGGGTATCCACGGTTCTGCGGTATGGATTTCAAATTCCTCTTCTTTTTTTTCACCTGTGTGCGCATTAAGAAGCTTGTCGAAATAGCTTTTCCATAAATCGACAATTTTAATCGGATTCGCCTCAAGATGTTAATGTAAATATAATAATCATCCCTATCCTTGGCTAGTAACATTTTCTTCACGAGTATTATTAATCTTTAATATTATTTGTGTTACTATTTTCCTCGATCTCCTAAATTTTCTGCGGGAGATATTTCTGCTTTGTTTCTGAATGTGTCTATTATGTTGGTATGTCTTCGTCTATCTATTAATATCTGATCTATCTGGTTGTGTGTTTTGCTATCCGGAGATATCCACGTGCATTTGTATATGTCTTTGTAATCAAAGTACGTGCTTTCTGCGACTAGATTTTTCAATATAGCAAAGCTTATTAGTCTTTCTTCATTGTTGTTGCTCTTCTTGTGAAGACCTGATTCTCCTATAGCAGGTCTAAATCTTTCTTCCTTCACTATCTACCTTAGCGTTGAAATTCCCCAACACAATTTTCGTATTATACTTCGGTAATCGGTCATTTAGCACATCGCAAAATTTATTTTTGTCATTGGTATCATCTTCGGTCGGAGTATGGACATTTATTAAAACCGTGTTGCACCATCAAGGACGTACGTAATTTATAGTCTTTCGTTCACGAACTCTACCTATATATTCTGAACTCCCTGAAGGATACTATTATGAATGAGGAATCATATTCCAAAGTGGTTTTACTGAGTCACCCGTTGTAAAACTTGACCCTCCCACCGGACTTCTTGTATCATCAGTATCTTTCGTTTCGCGTAGTACTGTCTGAAGAACTCCCATATCGTATAAACTTCGTATCCAGCAAGCCAAATGCCGATCACGATGGTGGCCCGACCAACTAGTAGTTGGAAAATAGTTGGGGGAAAGTCGGCGCGAACCATAAGTGGCGTTTGGTTGTCGGACGATTTTCCGGGCCGCCGTTGGGGTCGGCATAGCGGCATAACCTCGCCCATTACCCGGACGAAGACGTTTATTTTTTATCGAGTATTTTCAAAACCCGACTTCGGCCCGCCGGTCAGCTCTGCCTTCGCCAACCAAATGCCGACGTCGCTTGGCTTGCTGGTTACATTCTACGTACCTATTCTAAGGCCTTGTTTAATCCTAGTCTTGACTTGATACCCCTGAAGCAGTTCCGGCCCGGAGATCCGAATGTGGGACTAGTTTACCATCCCAGGAGAGCCCATAGAACTATTTGTACGGTTTTTTTTGACATAGTTTAGCAGTCTAGAGTTGTTGGCTGTACGACTACGCAGTAAAGGCAAACATAAAAAATATCGTGTTCTGTCTATCTCTAAGCCTTGGCCATGTCATTCATCTTCAGCTTCGGGATGATGATGGTGAAGCAGCTTCGCTAATAATACACAAAAGAATTTGGACCATTTTGTAAATGCTTTATAATGTAAATATAATTTATTTAAATACCCTTTTAGCGCCACCTGCTAGAACAGTACTTTTAAAATACTAAAAAGATTTTACTTAACAAGACATTTACTTATTAATTGTTCATACCTTTTATACATATAATTATCACTTATTTATAATTTACACAAATAATTAGACTATTAACTTTTGATTTTCCACACACGTAACTATTAATTCTTCATATTTTACACAATATAGTTAAACGATTCCACGCGTCACGTACTCACATTTGGGATATACATTTTCACTGTAATTGCCTTATACCTTCTCTGACAAATTCAAAAAGGCGACTTTTGAGTACATTGTGGATCACGTTCGCGGTACAAGAACACCTAAACAATAAAAATACTGCATATCATTTAATACTAAAGTTTCAGTCATGCACTTACACTTTGACATACATGTTCCGCAAACTCTCTGAAAGTATGGGCTCAACCAAATATTCTGATAGGGAAAAGTGGGATAGAAATGGGTACTACCTACTTTCTCGCTTCACCAGTGCAGATTTCTTGTAGGTGACGACTGGGATAAGTTCAACTAGTGAGAAATAAGGAGCGGCCATTGCATCGTTTCGTTGCAGGCGTTTGTTTAGCGCCGGCGCCTGATTAGTTAGGCAAAGGCTTGTATAATAACCTGTGCGTGTACGGTAAAACCAAGTACAGTGGAAAAGTCTTATATTTTTGAAATTACTTTAATAATACAATAATAAATAATTATTTCTCACACAGCTCTCGCCAAAATGTAGTATATTTAATAACAAAAGAGAAAAAGACTCACTAAAGAGTCTAAAATTCGTTTTCAATTCGAGAGCAGAATTCAGAAGGAGCTGTTCTATGATTATTACATAGGCTATTTAAAAATAAAATATTTTCGTAATTACAGCATGTTAAGCTAGAAAAGTTCGAATGCGGGAGAGCTGCCAATCTGGAAGGAAGGAAATGCGGGAGCTTGCTGAGAAATGAAGAAACATGTTAAAGAGTAACAACGCAAGCGTTAAACTGCAGAACACAGAAGTTAAATCTTGTAGGCCACAGAATCTCTCACGCATGTTCCGTGAGAGTTGACATATCTGTAATTATAATATATAGGGGATATGTTATGAGTAAACCTATTTACCTCTTTAGACTATGATTCTTAAAATATAATAATAGCTTTGTCTGTATCCAGTGTGTAGAATGTTTCGGCTGAACCCATGATGCCTGGAGTGGTGCGAATGAAGGAGACAATTACTTTACATATGACTTTTGTCGATAAACTTTAAATTTGACCATGAGAAATAAGAAACGTTGGTTGTTCTGCGAAAAACTTTGTGATTCACCCATATTCCATTATAATTAACACGTACACCCGGTTTTACCCAGCCGGTGGGGTAATGCCGGGTGCTTTGACTTTTTTGTTAAAAAAAATAATACAAAATAGATTTTAAAGTCTATGACCTATCTCTAGCAAGAGCCTTAAAGAAAAATAAAAGCAGAATAATTATACTGATTTTCATTGAATTTTGTAAACAACCTTGCCTTCGGCAAGCTAACAAACTATAGATACTCGGTTCTACCTTACTGTCTCTTATAGGTACCACATAAAAGTGGAATGTGTTACTTTTAATTTTTATGTAACAAATACCGGATTATATAAATATAATAAGCGTATAGGAAGAAACACACAGCGTCAGGCACTAACATACTATATGATTAGTACAATCAGATCTTGGAAGGATCCCAGGTCCAGGAATGGCCTATTCCAGGTGGTGCCAAATAAAGATAAGAAAAGGGTGTTGTACACTTTTGGGTCCTTCGAATGGGCGCCAAAATCGGAGTTTGCTCCTCCTGGAGAAAATACAAGCTGTGGCTCTGAGTATATGATGTATGTTTACTAAAATTTTTTTTAAAAGTTGTTAGTACAAACGTGTAATAAGTTTCTGTTGGTGGATTATTTAAAAAAATTAAAAGCTACGATTTTACTTGTTTTTCATTACGAATTCATTTATAGATTAAGCATTTTTCCTTTATATATTGACATCAATAAATGTCCTATTTTTTTCTAGTTTCCTTACGACCTGATAATCATGATAAAACTCGGTTGCATCATCATTTCAGCAGGTGATGCTCTGTTTGTTTTTTTTTTCTGTGCCGTTACTGTTTATAACCTGGCATTGTTTTTATGAAAATAAAACTTGAAACATTTCTCTTTTTAAGTGGTACATTACAACATTTTGTTGGGACCATACTTTCAGAGAGTTTCGGGAAACACACATCAAAATGCCAGAGCTACCTAGTGGATGAATTCAAAATCACGTGCTCTGAACAAGAACCCATTAGTTTCAGCGCAGCAAAAAATAGGGAAGCGTGCTAAGTCTATCTATATGAGGTCTATGCTTCAATATTAAATACTGTATACTATTTTCAATGTATACTTGTTATTTCATCCAGACTGTGTTCCCCAATATCTCTTCTAGCAAACCATATGCCTGATTCACATATTTTGAAGGTGTCGGAGATGTTATACGGCAATTACAGTCGAAACGTATATTCTGCATGTTAGTTTCTGATTCGTGGTATTGCTCGTAATTGATTTATATACATAAAAGGCATTAAGATTTGAAAAGAAATTTTGAAATATATTTTGGTTCAGCATTTCACAGTAGTACATTCAGAGTCACACACTCACCGTAATATGAGAACTTCACGCACTGACCACACAGTGATCACCACACCACACCTCACATGTTAATGATTTACACGAAATCTATTAGGATTAGAAAAAAGTTTGAAATACTTCTTGGTTCAGCATTTCACTCTAACAGACCATATAAAAGTAATTTACTTTTCACCAAATATTCTGCACTGTATAGTACTTTTTACATGTGGAGCATCACGCACAGACGTAACTATGCAGTCGATTTTTATAATGCCTGCCAGGCCATAAGGAAGATTAAAAAGAAGCAAACCAAATAGTTTATGTGGATATAAAAAGTAACAAAATTTAGTATAACATTTTTTTTTTTAATTTAAACTCCTACGTTTTTAGCTGAATAATTCACTGTTAAAATAAAGTAAAGTTGTAGATAACTATTTTGGCGATTTTTTTAATAACCCCAAAACAGAAGTTTATTACGAGTCTCTGTACTAATTTCTTTAGGTAAATATGCATTGCTAATCTTCCAAGAATCGATTGCAATAAGCAAAAGAGAATCCACAGTATCTTTCAGGTTTTACTACCAAGGATAACATATTCGTGGAATTTCTGTTATTAATTGTTGATATTTTTACCTACAGCGACTTTTTCCCTTGCTTTTTATAAACTTGTTCCTAATACATTATTTCTATCTTCAGTTGTCATACTGTTTGATATATTTGCGACTATTTAAAAAAAATCAATTTGAATGTAGAGAACCGTCAATCACATCCGTTTTCTTTTACGGTAATTATATGAAATCTTTATAATTCTTTATTGTGAAAGTCTATTTTAACTTGACACTAGAATCTCAGATGCTGGAACCATTTTTATATGAAATTTAGAATTTTTTATCTCAGTATTACTGTTCTACGAAACAGTGCTGTGAGAAACATTGAATATCATTAATAATTTCTTCACTTAAGTAAGTACAGTTCTTTTTGGTGTCCAATACTTGATCCCGCTCGTATTCTTAATTATATTTAAAAAGTGGAGGAAAAGAGAGAAAATGTGTTATGTGTATCTGGCAGCTAGATGAGTTTCTAATTATTTTATTATAAATTTACTTGTGAAGTGATTTTAATTAGACTCGTCTCATTATTATAAGGATATTCTATGTCATTTCAACTATCAATATGTTTATATTGATCCAAGAGCCGCGGTGGCTTAGCGGTAGAGAACTCCCATCGGGTGCGTGGAGTTCTCGGTTCGATCCCAGCTCGTGCCATGTGGGTTTGTCGTGGACAATCACCGTGTGCTTGCGTTTTCTCGGCGTTCTTCCGTTTCTTTCCACTTTCTTTATTCCACTAATTTTCTCATCATAATCCATTCGGCCTGAGGAAAAGTTGCCTAAAAACCTTAAATGAAAGTTCAAAATTCAAGTTCTATTGAGTTAACAAATAAATTAAAATTATGGGACTATTCTCGGTCTCAATAACTTTTTTTGTTTATACATCGATTTCGTGACAACTTCCAGCAGTTATATTCATACTCAACTTCTACTAATGTCATGTTGATTATCTTTTAAAGAAACAAAGTTATATCTACGGTATTTTAGCCATAGAACCTTTAAAAAGTTTTGTTGGGGTATAGCTCCCGATATACGAAATAAGGGTGGTATCGTTCTTGTCTTGAATTTTTTGGGACGGTCTTCGCTTTAGTCTTATCTTGACCTGAAAATTTCAGTCTTGAAATTTGTCCAGGTGGGTCTGCTCGGTGCTGCACTATCTGCACCAGAAGTGACGTCAGAGTGTCCATTCGTGCAATTCCGTGCAGTTCTTGCTCGAACGCGCAGGCGTTCGTTTCCTTCTGCTAGTAAGAAACGCCATCTGTAATCCTGTCCCTCACACATACGCTGAGAACGCAGCACGACTGTAAATTTTCTGCACCCAGCTATACTGGCGCCCGAACAGGGACAGAAAGTATTTGCACTGAGTTACACTACTTGTACTCGCGCCGAATATCCGAACAGTTGACGTGCAGCTTGCACTGGGTTACACTACCCACTAGAACGCAAAGGTGTACACTAGTTCAAGTAATGCAGCTCACTCGAAAAAAATATAGTCTGGGTCTCGTGTGTAAACCTCAGGTCTCGTTTCAGCCTCAGTCTCGACACGTTGCTCTACGTCTTGCCTCGATCTTGTCTCGGAAGAAGCGATCAAAGACTTAATAGAGTTGCATTCCTTTTAAATGGGCACGTGGACTTTCCGATCTCAGTACAAGAACAAGAATATTAATATATTAGCATAATTTGTTAGTTTCAGTTTGAGGTTTAGATTAGAAATGATATTCCCAAACAGTGATAATAACATCATGATTTTAAAGTAATAAAGAAGCTTTAATTGGCAAATATAAAACACAAATAAATATTTGCCAATATCAATGGGAAAATATTTCTATTATGGAAATGGATCTATGTTATACCACAAATGCAAACTTAATGTACGATACGTGAAAGTTTTGCTGTTTCTAAATTATATTAACATTCAATGAATAAATGTTGTGTTAAGATTTTTTTAAAAAAATTATGAAATTTTCTACCTGAGAGATTTGTAGAAATACTTGTACGTACAGTATGCGACAAAAACTTTAGCTATTGCCAGCTTTTGTACAGGAAATAATCACATGTAAAGAAAATGAAAATACCGTTTACCGAACTCCACAGGAATTAATTTGTTTGCAATACTGCTCTTGATTGTTTAAAACAATCAATTTGCATGTTCATAGATATGGATTATAGCTTCACCATACATTAAAGCAAAAAGAAAAGAGACATCCCCGCAGAGGCTGCTATCAAATAACAACGTATTGGGAATCTTATAAACTAGAATAAGCATATTGGTATTTCAAATAAGCCGTGTTATCAGATTAAATTATCATCCCAACAATCCTAACAAAGCATAACTTAATAGATAAAAAAGTAACTTCATTGTATCTAAGGCATATTATGTACAGTCTTATATCCCCTCTACACGTATGTCCTTCTGTCGACAACGTTCAAATCAGGAACTACAAGGGCTACAAAAATAGTTGAGATGTCGTTGGAAAGTTATCGTCGAGACGAGTTCAAACCCGTATATATCATCTAGTTTCGATCAGGGTATTTGTAAGTCCATAGATAAGGGTACCACCTCCACCTATAGAAACATTCAACTAGGGAACTACTAGGACTACGAAGGTGCTAGAGCTGTAGTTGGTAAGATATCAACGAGACCAGTTCAAACCCTTATAGATCATGTAGATTGGATGAGTGGATCCCGAGAAATGAGGTAGCCATTTCTCGCTAGTAATTTCCAACTCAGGATCTACTAGGGCTACGAAGGTTGTGGTTGAGATGTCGTTAAAAAGGTATGAGACGAGTTCGAGACTCCATACGTCATCCAAATTTGATGGTCGGTGCTCAAGCCTGGTTTGAACACAGTCCCGCGACTCAGTTCCGACTTACTTGTTTCCTTACTCGTACATAGAAAAATACTTTTTTTTAGAAGAACGGTACATTATTTCCATCTATTCTAAAGTGCCGGTTAGTATTGCAAAAATCTTTTCATTTTTTAAAAACTAAATGTGTAAGGAAAGACCTATATTTGAATTTATACAGTTTGACTTCTTGGCGTCTGCTTTACAGTCTTTACGGAATCAGTCTAGTAGAAGCTGATACGGGAGAGTGTCAACAGAAGTAAAAGACTATCAGCAGGGAGAAAGCATGAGGATGAAAGTTCGGAGAAGAAAATAAATATCTGTATTTACCCGTCCTCGAATCAATCTCCAACATATTATTGTTGAAAGATAATAGGAAATAATATTCACTGCTAATTTAACTACTTATATGACCTTTAATCATATTTTAAAACTACAATAAAATATCAGAAGGAAACTAATTCTCATAAGACTCCTTCTATTATAAAACATCATAAACAAAAGCATTAAATTAATATTATCGACATTCATGGAAAGAAAACTTTTAGTCTTGAGAGGTAAGTCTTCGTCTCGCTTCGAGTCTCGAAGGATAACTCTCGGTCTTAGTCTCGAAGTCAAGACACATATCTATTAAGATTTCAGATATGTGTAAGTAATTGCAATGTTGCAGATATGTTTGAAAGGTGTCGGTCAAAATGACCGAGAGATTTATTTTGTATGCTTGGAGGCTGTCATTTGCACCTTGCAACATGATTTTCACATATGCGCAGAAAAAGAAAACAGTTTCTTATCGTAATCGAACATGTAATTCTAATCAAGTGTTTGCTGCTTTCACTTTAATCATGTATTTTAAAGAAATATTCTCAGTGAATGGAGTTTGCGATCCCAACTTGACAAATAGAAAAAGTTATTAGAATATGGTGTAAGCCGTAGAAGTAAATATGTTTATGTTTTCGGGGTTCGAACAATGTATTTCTGAAACTCATATAACGAAACTTTACAAGTTTTCTTTCAGAAGTAGAACATATATTTTACAAAAAGGACTTTATATTTTCTTTATCTGTTTTAATGTACTTGTTAATATTTCAAAAATCTTTAAAACATAATAAGTACATGCCGTAACGAAAGACCTATCTTTGAATTTAGACAGTTTCGACTTCTTGACGTATATGCTTTGCGGTGTTTACGGAATCAGTTTAGTAGAGGTTCATACAACTGAAGTGTCAAAAGCAGTGTGCGAATTAGCGGGGGGATACCCTGGCAAATTATTTTCCCACCCTGAAAGAAATATTTTTTCGTCACTATCAGGGATAAATTTATCCCTCTAGAAAGTATTTCGATCAAGATTAGATAGAAAATCGGAACATTTTTATTTGGCAGAAGTTGAAACTATTTTCATGCAAGTAACAAGGATATATGATCTTTTTACTAGCAGCTAAGAAGCTGCTATTTCTTTTGTGATGTTTATGGAGTACATTAATGTGAATTATTGGTTTCATTTAGTAGCCTCCAATTGGAAAATGGAACTGCATGTTTCCCCTCATCTCCCTCTCATATACAGGGTAAGTCAAAATGATGTACCCGATTTCATAAATTTATTTTGTGAAATATAATGAACATATCTGAATGTAATACATGTGGTAAGAAGGGTAACTCTCAAAGTTTTTTTCAGTCACATCACAAGTGCTCTATGTGAGCACCTCGCGTAACACGACACACATCAAGCCGATAGTCTATCTCCTGCCAAACCTTGTGTAGTGTGTCACGGTCAATCTCTGCAATGGCTGCTGTGATGCGGGAGCGAAGGTCACCCAATGTTGTTGGAAGTGGTGGTACGTAAACACGATTCTTTATGAAACCCCACAAAAAGAAATCACACGGGGTCAGATCGGGGGAACGAGGTGGCCAACGAATGAGAACTCGATCCTCCTGAGATGCACGGCCTATCCAGCGCTTTGGCAATGCCTCATTGAGATGATCCCGAACGCTGCCATGGTAATGCGGAGGGGCACCATCCAATTGAAGAATGAAATCTGCACTATCCTCTTCGAGCTGTGGAAGGAGCCATTGTTGCAGCATATCAAGAAAAACATGTCCTGTCACAGTAGGTTCAAGGAAGAAAAAGGGCCCATAAATCTTTTCAGGGGAAATGGCACAAAACACATTCACCTTGGGTGAATCGCGTTGGTGTTCCACAACTGCGTGGGGATTATCAGTTCCCCAGATCCTTACGTTGTGTCTATTCACATTCCCAGAAAGGTGAAACACCGCTTCATCACTGTAACGTAACCTTTCAGCGAACCCATCCTCTTCCATTAACGTGAGAAAATCAGCACAGAAAGTCGCACGAGCAGCATAATCAGTGTCTCTTAAGGCTTGTAGCAGTTGCAAGCGATAGGATTTCATTTGTAAACGTTTCCGCAGAATTCGCCATACAGTTTTCTGTGGCATTTCAAGTTCCCTCGCTGCCCGGTAGATAGACTTTTGTGGACTCCGCACAAAACTGGCGCGAACACGTTCCATTGTCTCTTCCTCAGCTGAAGGACGGCAAGTCGATTTTCGCTTACAGATGCAGCCCGTATCTCTGAATTTTTCATACCACGTACGAATGGTTTTTCCAGTAGGTGGGTCTCTGCCATACTTGGTACGGAAATGCCGTTGAACACTAATCACAGAGTTGTTTACATGGTAATCCAGCACACAGAACGATTTCTGCTCTCCAGTCAGCGCCATTTTCGTTAACTGCTTCCAGCGCCGCGTAGCGATAGACAATGCAACCACGCGGGACATAAACTAAACTCAACTAAACTTTGAACTTTTGCCTTTCCTTGCGCGTAGCTCACATTAAGATATGTTCATTATATTTCACAAAATAAATTTATGAAATCGGGTACATCATTTTGACTTACCCTCTACAGTATGTAGGTTGCCTATTGAGATCCGTGCGTTATGTTTTATCCCCCCTGGCTAAAAAAGTTTAATTCGCACACTGGTCAACAGAAGTGAAAAGACCCTCGACAGGGAGAAAGCATGAGGATGAAAATTCGCAGAAGAAAATAAATGTCTGCCTTTATCCGTCCCCTGAATCAAGTTCTTCACACACAGGTCTAAATTTCAGCCAAGTCTCTATGCGTCTGAGTTTAATAATTACATGCTTTCGAAAAGCGGATGCCGTGACTTTTGAAACACACTGTAGTATCGTCACTTGAATCTGTTAGGACAAAACAGAACTCCATCCCGTTTTATCATACCTCATGGTATCCTGTTTTATCTGAATGTGCGATCAACAAACAATATGGCACCTTTGGAAACGTGTAAAAGCTACAAAAGTTATTTAATACAAAAATATAACCAAAGAACAAAGAAGAAGAAGAACTGAATTACACACTCGCCTTGTCCTTGAGTACAACCCAGAGTAATAAACAAAATTATTTGGCTCCATAGTCTAGTGATTAGAGAGTTGGACTCATGTCCGCGTGGTCCCGGGCTCAATTCCCGGATGGAGTCTTAGTTATCAACGTCCACCCATCGTCGTGAGGCAAACTCGGGAGTCACGGGAATAAAGACGTGACGGCCACTCGGTCTAGAAAGTCCCTAATATGCCTGTTCATGGGCAGGTGGCGTGCAGTGCTGAACACACTACCGCCACTCAGGTGGACGCAGTTCCACCAACCGCGGACAGATGGCGTTGGGGCAGACTCAGGATCTTTCGGTCTGTAACGCCCATTGTTATTATATTATTATTATTAATAATAAACAAAATTGACGTAATTGTCCACGATAGCAACAATTCAGTAAAACATGATTATTTTAAACTTTACAATGAGCAAGAATTTTGGTCCTATTTTCTCGTTTGAAATATACTGCACAATGATAGTAATTAATATGTTAGATTGGCTGTGCAGTTACATGAAAATTCGCCCCGTCTTGACGCTTAGGGCGCGAATCCCGTTCTTGTAAACTATTCTTTTAGCCAACCTTCCCTATATATATTGTAGGCCTATATGTTCTGAAATTAACCCATTTACAACACTTGAATTTTAGTCGCTTTAAAATACATCCCCCGCAATTTAATTTAGATATGTGTTGAATTAGCATAAGAAATTTACTAGCAGTTAGACATACTGGCCGAAAACACTTAAATAAGCGACGTTCGAATGCGTAACCATTTCGCACTCTACCTGTAAGCATTAGTTTTCAGTCGAACTAGTTTATTAATAAATTGTGCAGCAAATAATATTTTCTTCTGACCATTCATTCTCTCATGTTTTCGTCAACGTTTATATTGTTCCTCCTTTATTTTCAGAATCTTGTTGAAGAAACCCTTCACTCGCAGTCATGCCAGAGACTCAACCGTCACAGGGTACTCGTGACGCTCACTCGTGGCTAGATAAGGACTTCTTCCAAACAGCCTTAAGAAAAGCTGAAAACGACCCTCAACTTAAAGTAAATCAGTGCCAAGTGTACGCTGGAACCAATGCAGGAGATAACTACGCCACTATTGTGTACCGCGCAACGGTAGACGTTCAAATGAAGACTGGAAATAAAGAGTACAAACTGGTTATTAAATGTGTTCCAGAAAACGAACTCCGGAGGGAATTTGTAAAAGACATGCATGTATTCTTGAAGGAGGTTACAATGTACGAAATGGTGTTTCCTACATTTGAAGAGTTCCGTAGATCTAAAGGCATATCTTCGCCTCTTCTGTCCTGCATTCCCCGTTGCCTTTATACCATAATGGATGAAGAAAGAGATGCGATTGTTCTTGAAGATTTAGGTCCTCTTGGGTTTAAAATGGGTGAACGTAAAAAGGGACTTGATTTCAATCATTGTAAATTAGTTTTTTGTGAACTAGGTAAATTCCATGCACTATCATTCGCCATGAAAAATGAGAATCTGGAATTGTTCCAAGAAAAGTTTAAATTGTTCGGCGAAAGTTTGTATTGCGAAGCAACTCGGGAAAAGATGGCTCCCTTCCTTAGCGGCCAGATGGAATCAATTGTTTCAACGATAAAGGCCTTTGCTGGTTACGAGAAGTTCATTCCAAAACTGGAAGAACTGAAAGAAACCGTTTTTGATAAGTATGTTGAGTTTTGTCGTCCTCAAGAACCCGTTTCTGTTATTAATCACGGTGATTGTTGGGTGAATAACATGCTATTCTCATACAATAATGAAACCGTAGCCGAAGTGAAATTGTTAGATTTTCAGGTAGCTCGCTACGCCTCACCAGTTCTTGATCTTTTTTACTTCTTGTACACAAGCACAACGAAACAATTAAGAGATCAACATTTGGAGACACTTTTGAAAATATATCATAACACTTTCAGCGATACGGTTAGGAAATTAGGTTCGAACCCTGATGCAATCAGTTTTGAAGTTCTTCAACAAGAGTTCGACTCGAAACTTTTGTTTGCTTTCATGACAGCTTGCACTGTTTTACCCGTTATCCTGGCCGAAAAAGAGGCAATTCCAGACTTAGATTCAATGACAGAAGAAAATATAACGGACCCTGCCATTTTCAATATCAACGCCATGCATGCGAACCCTGAACTTCATGCTCGATTGAAGGATATATTAGACGAGATAGGACATAAAATATTTTTATGATTTCGTGAGAGAAGTAGCAATAATATAATATTATTGAATTGGTCTTGTTTATACATACATTTTTTTGTCATTATTGGACTGATTTTCATTGAATTTAAATAAGTGCAATTACTTGCGAATGAAATAGGAATTGATATGGTTTCGATTTAAATAATTTGTTATGTATATGAATGTTATTTGTATTATTAGTTGCAAATTGTTTTTACTCAGGGAGGAGCGCGGTAATAGTACACCCTAAAATCTGTACCTCTGAATTGGGATAACAAAATTCCAATTTTGTACTCTAATTTTTGAGAGGAAGTGGCGACCCCAGGGTTGGGTTTAGGGAAGCGGTTCTTTGGCCCCCAGTTCTTGGGAGGGAACAGATTAATAGAAACAAAAACAAAGGTAAAATATGATTTTTTTGGTCCGTCACTGCCCCTGAAAAATAGGTAGTATAATGTGCTCTCAATTTTTGAGAATCCGTGACGGGCACAGGGATTTATATTTTACCTTCGTTTTTGTTTCGATTATTCTGTTACCTCTCAAGAACTGGGGGCCAAAGAACCGCTCCTCTAAACCCAACCCTGGGTTCGCCACTGCCTCTCAAAAGTTAGAAGTACAAAATTGGAATTTTGTACTCCCAATTCAGAGGCACAATTTTTAGAGTGTAGTATTATATTGTTCTTACGTATAATTCATTATTATGTATGAATTTAGAATGCTCAAGAACTTGTGTTAAACTTCGTAATGTATGTATTTTATATGTTTTGTATGTCGCTATATTTTGTATGTATTTTATACTATTAAATTGTATTATTCAAAAAATTGAGTATAAATGTTAAGTTTTTCAATTGGTTTCGGACATAATTTCCATTCGACAGTTGAATTTTAGAGTTCTCTCTAACCGTTTGCCATGCCAAAGATTATCGAATGATGACTCTAGTTGGAAAGGGTTGGAAATGTCAAAAAATAAATTTTACAGGATGGTTACATAAGAACTTCTTCCTAACAGCCTTAAGAAAAGCTGAAAACGATCCTCAATTGATTATTTTATTCAAAGACAGATCCTCATTCGATTATTTTATTCCTTTAGAATCCGGATCAAAATCTGGAATTTTAGAGAATCAAAAGTAAAGGATTCACATCTTTAAATTTTCTTATGACGTGTAGAATGGTTGCCATATATACTGTATATATAATAAAAAAACAGGTTAGTTTTTCATATTCTGGCACTCTGAACAGTTTCCAGTTATAGCCCTCAATATGGACATGTGTCAGTTTTCAACACATTCTTCTTGGAAATTGATGCACTGCAATGACTTTGCCAGATGCCTTCCTCCTGTGAGGGTGGCCTTCCCCCGATATTCTCGAGAGCTTCACCAACTTTAAAATTGTTAGGGTAAAAATCGAGAGACACCATGCAAACATCCGCTTACACCCTCTCAATTTTGACTTTACACTCCTCCAACTGAAAATCCTGGTGGAATCCCTGATTCGCTGTATAGGGTAGTACCTAAATACAAAACACGTACCTAAAGCATGGACCTAGATACATTTCAATTGTTGTACCTAGTAACTGTAACTAAAGTAAGTGTCCGATTATGGCCCGGGTTCCCAATATGGCCCACCCCCCAGATCTCTGCAGCTTTCCGTTGGTTCTACTAGATGTCACCGTAAATTATATCCTCATGACAAGAGAAAGCATTTTTGCACGACTCATTTGTTTGCGACTGGCGTGAGCGGCAGCATCTCCAGTTGAAATGGCATATTGAGCAAGAAAATATGTTGCTGTTATTTTAGCAAAGTAAGTAATGTTTAGTTGAAAACCGAATCAATATAATGCATAAACAATATAGCTATGTGAGCATACATGAACAAAATATGTGTGACGCAATGTATTGCATTGTATAACTAGCAGGTGCCAGAAAAGTAGAGATCAATAGTGCACAATATGGCCGACCGCCATATTGAAAAAAAAATGCAGTCATAACTGTTTAAAATGAAAGAATTGGGTATTTGAAATGTTTGTACTGTACACTCATCATCATAATGTTTAGGAATTAAAACGAAGATAATGCCAGGTAATAAGGAAACTATCAATTCAAATTCAAAGAATAAGAAGATTAAGACTGAAATAAAGCAAGTGACCAGAATTTCAGCAACTGCTTCTAATAGTCCTGAAGAACCGACACTGGGTTGCCCCAAGTCTTGTAAATCTTGGTTTTGTTACCTTTGTCAGACAGACAAGATTGCAGACAAGCATCTTTGCGTGTTGTAGCGCAAATACGTTCATGAAGAGTGTGTTGGAATCATCGCTAGAGATCACGGACCACTTCTTTGTCCCTCATGTGAGACATGACGTTCTAAACTTCTTCGTTTCTGTTACATTCTTATTTACTCATATTTTTTCTTATTGTATATTCACTTGTTTTTCACAAATTTTGGCATTTTGTATTAATACAATATTCTTAGTTTTGCAATGTCATATAAATTATGTATGCTTGTAGTTTATATCTCTAAGTATGTAACATATATGGGTAATACAAAAGGATTACACATCACTTTTGCCATACGCTCTTATTTTCTATAGCGTTCCATATTGGGAACACCATGTTCTCAATATGGCCTACTGGGAACATTTGAGTCCTCGATTTATTACATTTTTATACATCATTTCTAGGAAGCAGATTTATTTTTCATTTGTCCAAATAGTCTCCCAAATTGATGGTTCAGTCGATTCGCACGAACAAATAGTCTTCCTTAGTGAAAAAAATCAACAAATTTAAGGCGGGCCATATTCGGACCCCCTACCTTAGGTACATTTTTGCTGTAACAAGTATGTAAATATTAGCTTAGGTACTTCAGATAGTAATCTAGCAAGAAATTTCTTAATGATTCGAGAGTTTTATGCATTGTACAGAAAAAAGTTTTTTTTTAATGTTAGGCTGGTAACATTGATATTGAAGCAATGAACTTTGGAATTGTTGCCTCACTTAATCACAAAATAAACAATTGATCGTAGTCCAATATGTTGTTCATTTATTCGCAAATATCATACTTTCATCGACAGGGTACATGGTAATGAATGCAGGTATAGCAATATTTAACAGACAAAGTATAAGATTCGTTTCTACTTTGGGAACATTTTTTAAAGCTTTAATATACTCTGCCTTTAAATGCCACTGTTTAACTTTTCTTTATTAACTTGAGGGCAGATCTTGACACACTGAAGAAAAATTAACTAGTTATTGGACATTTGAAACAATGTATCTTTTGTAATGCTTTTAGGGATGAACTACTTTTTTAAACCGGGATGGCTAGCGCTGCACTTCCAAGACGTGTACTACCAATATTTATGTTGGTACCCCTGCTTCCAAGGTACTTTCACTGTCCCTACTCTAGATATGACTCGAGGGCGTTAGAGCTCGTGTGGCAACTTTGGAAGGTTGGTGTCTGTCTCGGAGGCCCAGGATTAGTACAGTGGTTGTGTACTTGGGTGTCACGGTGGCGTAGCTTTGGTTATTGTACATATTGTTCTATACGTCTCTGATACATATCATTAGGATTTGTAAGCCATTCTGACAATAGCTAATCGTTTGAGTGTCAATAAGATAGAAACATTTTCGAAGTTTCTGATGGTGAAAAGGAATATGATAGTGTTGAATTTGACAAAGATGGTTATGACACTGACAGATTCAGAGTACACACCTGATGCTAAAGAACTTCAAAATTTAGAAGAGGATACAAGAGAGAATTCTGAATGTAATCAAAGAAGTTGGAAATGGTACATTTGGAAAGAATCAGAAGCATGAAAATCAATGTTGAGCTGACTGTCAGTCACAAAGTTTTCAGGCAAAACTTTTAAGTGTTCCTAGCTCTTCAGGCGTGCAAAACGAGAAGCAAACAAGAAAGAAAAGAATGGGTGAAAGGACTAACCCGTAGAAGGTGAAGAATAATTCCAAAGAACAATAGCAAGGAAGCCTGCCAGAGAAACAGAACCATGAATATTTAGTTGTTGAGGACATTGGATGAAGACATGAAGAACTAGACAGCCAAATAGGAATGCCCAGTAATTGTTATTGATCGATGATACACAGTAACTCAGTGTGCTCTTGATCAATATACTCTTCCGTTGGTTAACCATAACCAGAGGATCATTGACTTCGTGTTTTTCTAAAAACTGTTTACGTTTAACAAAGAAATAAAAAGGCAACCCTACCCATAGCACTATTTTATCCCTATTTTATGTTCGTTATCAACTTGTGTGGTGCCTCTATTCTCTCTCTCCTTGTTACCTTTAATCTCCGAAGCAACTGGCCGCGGAAGGGGAGCATTCATAGTTCGAGAAAAAGATACTTCAATCCTCTTTTGACAATTAGTTTCTCAACGCTTCTGGCAAAACCATACCATAATGTTCATATTCCCTTTGAAGTTATTATTATTATCCGTTCGAGTCTGGGCGATTAAGCAGGAGAATATAGAAACCTACATAACAAAGCACTTCAGGTCTTGTATGATCATTCACACGAAACTTCTTGAGTTAGTTCACGGTTATTATCCCCCACTTCGACTGAAAGTGACAGTTAGTCAATGTCTGTTGATACGTTAGTTCGCAATTTGACCATCAAAGTCAGCTGCATTGCGAGCAGAAAAGAGCTTTACTTACTTTCCTGATTTCGAAATCCATTCAAAGCTCACTGTTCAAGAAAACGTTGGTTACATAATAACAAGAAATATTAATAAAGGTTTTTATTTTCCAAATGAGTTGATGTGCAAGGAAGATCCTTGCACAGTCTTTCTGCGAATTCTAAAAAGCAAAGTAATTATGAATTGCAACAAATCCTTTTAATAATCTTCTTTAATTAATCTCTAATTAAAAAAAAAAAGATTTGTTGCTCCCTTTGCACTTATATGGTCATCTAGTATACAATTTGATTACCTGGAAATCGTTTTCCAGAAAAAATAATTAATCGCTTTGCAATGCTTCCATTCTATTGTTTTGTGTTTGTATTTCTTAATATTTTGAAATCTAATTGATTGCCACCAGTCAAGTATCTGTTTATCAACTACTTCTCAACTATGATTATCAATTTATCTGTACTCAGAAACAATACAAAGTATTTTCCCAATAATCTTGACTATAGCTGTAATCAAGAAGTCAATGTACTACCTACTGTTTCCGTTAAAAGATTCTACGTATTTTTTTCTTCTTATTTTTGTATTTTGATTTTGTGTTTATTTATATTTTTTGAAAGATATTACCTTGTTAAATATCTGTACGTGACGACTGTAATTTTTCTGATGACCAAATACGTCAACTCCATGCAAAAGTGTTTGGAGACATTTTTCAAAAGAAATCTTTACTTAACAGTGTTTTTCTTAATTATCACGCATAAAAATCTTAGAATGTATCATGCAACGTCATTCAGAAAGTTTAGGTTCAACAAACTACCCTCTCATAATTTTATCTTATCGGTTTGATAATATAATTGTGTGTTTATGACCGTTTTAACGAATGTGAAGTGGAAATACGTGTACAGAGTGTTTGTAAACATCCTGATTTGATGGTTATAATAAATTCAAGAGTGAAAATTTAGATCTAATCAAGAAAATGTGTTAATTTGATGAAATGTTTAAAGAAGCGTTGCTACGAAGGTGTAGGCGTCTAAATGATATTAGGAATCGTTAGATATGACGTCATATCTTAGCAAATAATGACATAGGATGTGTGTCTTGACTAAATAAGAATGAAACTTAGCCAGTAAATGTGCTTTAAAGTAGTATATGCTTAAAAGATGGAGCTTAGAGGTAATTTATGTTTGTTTGACAAATTTTGCTTCGTTTCAACCATACCCTATATGTTTCCCAAACATATCCTGCAGGTTTTCGATGGGTATCCAGTTGTGGGAAACCAAAGCAGGCATTTGCATATTCCTATTTCGGAAAGAACGTACCTCAGGGCTGGGTTGCAAGAAAATACTTAAGTTTAAAATCTGACGTAAGTCAGACCATCGAGCTCTACATAATACTGGAGTGACTACCTAGTGTTAAAGATATTCGCCAGAGCAAAGGTTTAAACTTGTTTGTAAACTTCCAGTCTAATCCAATGGGGAAAAAATTTCAGTTCTAACTCAGTTTTATACGCTTCTTATCGCTGTGAGGCCCGTTTTTTAATTTAAGTAGTCACTCCAGAAGTATGTAGAGCTCGATGGTCTGCTTAAGACAGATTTTACACTTAAGTATTTTTCTTGCAACCCAGCCCAGATCTCCATATTACGATCTTGTGCAAGGCGTAATGCCCATTACTTGATAATAATTTTTTTTGTGTGGAATTCTATCTATTTTACACTTTCTCAATCATGAACATTACTCAAATATAATCCTTAAGTGCCACTTCGATTGTGATTTTATAAGTCGATATATCGTACGCCAATATTTCTAGAGATATTACGTCACTTGTGACGACTATGCCTCGAAATAAATGTTTAACTCAGAAACTACGAGTTATTCTACATTTTCTCTTCAAATGACTTTTTCTTGTTTCGATTTGATGATCATCAATTGTTAAATTCTGTATCTTTGTCTCCTTCAAAAAATATTATTAATGTAGTTGATATTTTACAAAATGTAATTGGAGTATGCAAGTAGTACGCTATATAAATTACCCATAATTCTTCATCATCAGCTTTGGTGTTTAACGGTGTAGATCATGCCGCCATCTTGGTACGCACTTTCCATTGATTTACATGAGAATTGTTTTACTCGTCTTATATCTCTCAGAAGCGTAATTTTTAACTTCTGTTTTCACCTAGTTTTTCGTCATGTTCTCTTCTACTCATGCTATTTGTGCATAAATGCAATATTTTACACACGAACAATATAATTTCTCATTGACATATTGTGATTTATATAGCAAACTATTAATAATACATTATTCTTATATATTTGAAGAAATTCCACAAACCAAAACTCTACAAGAGTCAAAATAACCCCCATGGCAAATTTCGTGAAAGCGGAACATGAAAATTCTACTTCTGAGAGGCATAAAATGAGTCAAACAGTTCCCATGCAAATCAATGGAAAGATCATACCAAGATGGCGGGGCTGATCTACATCGTTAAGGTCGTTGTCTTTGAAGACAATGACACTTCAAAAACTTCTTGCACCAATCATTCCATAATTTTTCTGTCGCAGGATGGTACTACTCTGAATTATAGCCCAGTGTTACTTCCTTTGTTCACAGGCAGAGAAATTATGGGCAAGAAATTGAGATGCTGTAAATCAGTAATTTCCAACTGAACGATGGAGCACTTTACCCTTCTCGTGGAAGTGGCACGAAGAGAAAGTAAGAGTGAAAGAGAGAGGTTAATGTTGTGAACATTTCTGTTTATTAATCAATATCAGATAATTGTTAAGATTTTCAATTTTGTCATTTCTCACCATTCACATATTCTTCGCTGTTAGTATTCTTCACTCTTATTTTATTATATACATACTTTGGTTAGTATCTACTACCTGACCATGGATCTCGATACGGGATACGGATCTACTTTTAGTGACCCGAAATTGAAGCCAGCACAAGCCATGATCACCTGGAAGGTGAAATTGATTTTTAAAAAACTGAACATCACGTTCCGTACAATATCTTATTTAAAATATTACGATCTTCCTCCTCTCTTCCTTACCTAGATCTTCATCCATTCTTTGGTTCCACACACCCAGGCATAGACCAACCAATAAGACGCAAGTAAATACCAATTTACCAGGCAAGATTAATCGAAAACCGGCGTCAAGTTGACCCAGCTTAATTGTAAATGGGCCAGTCGATCCGTCTCCCGTATCTAAATCCATGCTACCTGCCAACACCAAAACAGAGACAAAAATTTAGAGTGTCTCGCGATTGGAATATGAAGCGAGACCACGTCATGCACATGCGACCTATGGTATATGTGCTATGCAAATAAAGCTTTTTAAACGCTGTTCGCAAGTTGCAGCGCAGTTCAGTGGATAGAATGAATGCCTGCTTGCTAAGTAGAATACAGGGGTTCGATCCCCGGTGTGTTCAAGATTATTTTCGTATTTTCCTTTTAAAAAATGTAAATGCTCATATTTACTATTAATACATGCTTTCTTACACTTTTTGGTTAGGTTAAGTTAGGTTAAACTTCTTAAGTTAGCTTAACCTTAAAAAAAATGAAGGTTAAATCTAAAAAAATAGTTGAGGTTCCTAACCTTAAAGAAAGTTAAGTTATCCTAGCTTAACTGTTAAAGAAACCCCTTGCCTTGTACGATCGTCAAAATTCACTACAATGTAAACAGGCCAAACTTCAGTTTCATTTTCGGGTCGGGCGTAAGTCATAGTGTTGTTACCGCCCATACAGTTAATTTTATCTTATCTTATTATCTTCAGTTGCATCTATCTTCTTATAGTACTCGGTTACTTATTTGTGTCAGCTTCTTCATTTACTCTCACTTTCTACATTCTTATTTTTATTTAATACTTGGTGGTTTGCCATCTCATTGGTGCGGGGCCAATAAAATATGTCGACTAAACTTGGACTTGAATGTCATCAAAACTGTCACCAATGAGCTTAGCAACCTTGAAAACTATGTATTCGACACTAATCTCGCCCATTTTGAACATTTTACTTTTTACTCCTCATCACCCCCATCCAGATGGGAGCTGAACTTGGCGGCATTGGGAGTGTGTCACTATTCATCTCAGTGATCTTGGAAACTATGGATTAGACACTAATATCGGACGTTTTCTTTTATTTTTACATGTCACCCTCTTCCCACCTACCCCTAGAGATGATAGGAGTGCCTTAACCCACAGTATTTGCTTTCAGTTGTAAGTGATATGTGTACCAAGTTTGGTTGAAATTGCACCGAGTGTTCCAGAGTTAGTCTGGAACATAGCCTACACACATAGCTGTACACAGACTGAAATTTGTCTTATCCGTGCCTATTTTGGCCCACATGCATTTCAGAGAATGTCTCGAAATTCCCTTCTCCCTTTGGCGAATCCATTACACAATTTTGGAATATGAAGTTTTGGGTAGATCATATTTGAAGTCTTTGATGATACCATGCCGCTTCAGCTCTATTGTTAATGATATTGGAAAAATCTAACCACTAGAGTTCACTTTCTCACACTTGTCAGGAATCTCGTGAAGTTTTTTTGTCGGTGTTATTTTGTTATACAGGCTGTCTCTAAAATAACGGTGCAAACTTCGGCAGATGATTGTTTACCAAGAAAAAAAAATGTTCCTTTGTAGAAATCCCCGAAATGTTTCTTAATTTCGCAGATACAAACGCTCGAAATTATGGCGGTATCGTCACAAATCACGTACGTCATATCTCGATAAGCAATTGGCGCTTACGTCATTATGTGTCGAGCTATGACGTCATTTGTGACGATGCCGCCGGGATTTTGAGCACATGTATCTCCGAAACTATGCATAATTTTGAATCTTTGAAAGGAACATTTTTTTTTTCTTGTTTTGATGTAAATAATTCTCTCGAAGTTTGCAGGTATTTCGGGGACACCCTGTTTAGTTTCTTCAACACTGTCAAAAATTGTAGCTCTCGTGCTTAGAAGCACACCAGCTCATTAAGGACGTTAACAATTTAAGTTTCTTTATTAGTTTCTACACTTATTATTTATGCTTTCTATCACTCAGATTTTCAGTACTAATTCAGGATGTATCATTCAAACATCTGTGAGTTTATCTTCTGACTGGAGTGAATGTTAGTTCAAATGTTTTACTTTAAAGAGAGAGAAAGGAAAGGCGAGATCAAACAAGTAGTGATGTAACCTATCTAATGATGACTGAGCTGAACTACTAGTAACCTTGGGAGACTGCCAGAACATGAAATTGCAAATACCAACAATATTATCAAGCTCTATCAGTTAAATAACCACTTGTCACAGTAAGGATAGAACTTACTCTCTGAAATTACTTACGCGTAATTTCCAATAAGTGAAAACGTAAAATGTAAAAAAGACTGTTCTTTTTGATGTTATCTGGCTTTATATTTCTTATCACTTGGAATTTAATAGGAAGTGTCTGTTTTGATAAATTATACTACGTACTTCACTTCTACGATTATTTGTATTAGTGTGCTGAAGTTCATCGCTCGTACTGGATATTCTCTGCTACGTCTCAGCATTATTTTCTGGAAACAAAAGAATTGTAAGTATAATTCATAGGAAAATATCTAGTATTACTTAATATTTTAATGGGTGAATGATTCTTGTTATTTACTATTATTAGGGAGAGTAAAATATTTTCAGTGATTTTTTAAAAATCGTAAGTGCAAGGTAAAATTTGTTGTGTACAAGGGTAAATTTCTTTTGTGTAGCTTAAATATAAAGGGAACCAAGAAAGTTTTGTCGCTTTTTGTGGAGGACTGTGTTCAATTGGCCCTCACACCGTGAGTTGAATGCGAATGGAGATTAGGCGAAGGTCAGTTGTTGGTGTGGGTATAGCCAACATACTACCTGGTTGTGGCAGTTCAGTTACACCGTGAACGTGCGGAAGGACAGAGTTAACATGGGACGTCCACAGAGCGTCATAAGGGCGTGTATGCTGTACGAGTTCAAACTGGGGTCAAGTGCAGCTGCAACGGGGCGGAAGATATGCCAGACCTTTCGTGAGGGTGTCGTGACTACTCGGACAGTGTAGCGGTGGTTTACCAAGTTTAAGGACGGTGACGAAACACTCGAAGACGCACCATGTACAGGAAGACCAACACAGATACCAAATGAAGATCTTCAGGCAGCAATTGAGGCGAACAGTGGCCAGACATGTGAGGAACTGGGACTACAATTCAGTGTGAGTGGGGAAACCATTGGCAGCCCCTCCATCAACTTGGGAAGCACTACGAGTTGGGTCGATGGGTCCCACATGATTTGACTCCGGGCCAGAAGGCAACGCGAGCAGACACCTGTGTTTCTTTGCTGTATTGTCTGAGGAAGGAGCCATTTCTGGACAGGGCGTTGACATGTGATGAGAAGTGGGTCCTGTACGAAGCTCCACGGCGCCGTCATCATTGGTTACCATCCCACGAATCGGTTCCAAAACAGCCGAAACCAGCACTGCACCAAAAGAAGGTCCTCCTGTGTGTTTGGTGGACTGCTCGCGGCATCGTGCATCCAGAACTGCTACCAGCTGGTCAGAGCATCAATGCAACTGTGTACTGTCAGAAGTTGAGCCGTGTTCAAGAAAAACCCAAATCTCTGGAGCCAGCACTTCTGAATCACAAAGGGGTCCTCCTGTTACAGGACAACGCTAAGCCCCACGTGGCTAGGATGACCCGGGACACCATTCTACGCCTTGAATGGGAAACACTATTGCATCCGCCATACTCCCCGGACATTGCACCGTCCGAATTTCACCTGTCCCACTCCTTGGACAATCACCTTAGAGGACGCCAGTTCAAATCCCTAGTAGAGGTGCAAAATGCACTTGATACCTTCTTCGCTTCACCGCCCACCAAGTTCTACCGCGATGGAATCCTTGGCCTTCCAGAACGTTGGTAGAAGGTCGTCGATGCTGATGCGGACTAGTTTGGATCTTCCAGGTACGCCTTAGGTGACATATCGATGTTCAAAGGTGGTGGGTGGAAAAGCGACAGAACTTTTTTGCTTACTTTATAATTGTTTTCAATAAAGTTTCGACCCAGTTTCATGTTTGTAGGCTATGTAGTTCCATAGACTTATTTAGGGTCTTATTAAAAACATTTATTTCACGTGTTCGACTTGTCTTCACAAAGCCTTTCAACGGAAATACCACTTAACCTACACAATAAATGTTATTGTGATCATGTACTTCGTGTTTTCCCGCTAGATGGCAAACTATGTTCGCACATTTGCTGCAATCTATCGAGGATTCAGGGTACCACATTCTAACATTATCCGTGCTACGAGTGTGCGATAATAGATTTTTGAAGACGAATTATATATTATTTTCAATTGTTTAGGCATTATTTTGGTGAATGAATCAATAGCAACAATATATTTTCCTGAGTAGGGCTCAGAATTCGAGGATGCAGGCAAAATATTCCAATTTTGCGAGTATTTCGCGAGATAAAAAACAAACTTCCACAAAATGATTACTACCATCTCCATATGTGATTTTTGAGTGTTTTAAATATTAGCAAATTCATGAGTCGCTAAATTCTACTGTTCCTCACTATTATCCTGGGTGTAAGGTTCTTACAGTTTGATAATTAAGATAAATGACATAGATGGCAGCAATAGTAATTAAATTCTATTTTCGTCATTTTTCTTCCAAATATTCAATCGGTAATTCAAATTATGAAGGAATCACATGACCAAAATTACTAAGATTTATTAGTTATTTTAAAATTATGAGGAATGATGTTAAATCTAAACAAAATTAGCCCCAAAATATGACGTAAAACTCAAAAAACGACCTAAAATTTAAAACTGTCAAAAGATTATGAATAGATGACAAGTAAAATACAGTGTAACTTTGTTATAGCGCGACACTGGTTTTAGTAACAACTCGTGTAGCTTCAGGCATTTTGTGGTACCAAAATATTCGTCCTTGCTTAAAACGCCAAACATATATGCGTCTACCTCGTATATAACGCCATTTTAAATCTCAGTTTGGATTTAGATTTTCCGAAAACCATAGTTATTTCAAAATCTCTATTGTTTCTTGATCTTGAAAAGTCGATGTCGGCCGTCCAGACAAGCCCCTTCTGTCATTGACCTCCTGTCATTGTTGAGACCTCTTGGTGCTCGAGAGATTAGTGTGCTCGCTTTCTTTGCGCATGCTCATGGATTCAATTCCCGCCGAAGCCTAAAGAACGGAGTGGTTTAGAGCCCCTTTTATGAAAAACTGTAGGTCTCGTCCTTAGAAACTTACCATTTCTTTTATAACGTTAATAACAATTCTGTAAAGCAATCCATCTCACCCGACTTACAAAACAAATCTCGGTTACAAAGACACTCGTTCATAACGACACTATTTTTCAAAACCCCTGGATGTCGTTATAGCCAAGTTCGTTATATACTATTTCTGTGATAAGGGGCTCGTGTGCAGGATATGCCCATACTTATGTACTGTACTTGGTGGGTCCAAACTTAGGACAAACTTCCGGAAAGGGAATTACTAACTAACATAAAAATAAAAGAGAACAGCTTTGTGAAGTAATGTCAAAAAGGTCTAGTTCCGGAGGTACACAGAAAAATTTCTTCCCAAGTAACCAAGAATTAGCTAACCTTAGCGAAAGTTTAGTAATCTGGAAGAGTTGTATTCTTAACATGCTATTTTGTTTGTCTACAAGCTTGAAATTTGGAAAGCATTTGTATTCCTATCCATCGAGCAGGATTAATTGTCCCCTTTATTCTGCGCTACCCGAACCGTCAACTTTGTCCAACGTACGATCATGTTTGTAATTTGCTAAGCTGGCACGTGTTACGTCATCATTTGTCCAGATTTTACATCATATTTGTGACTATGCCGCGCAAACTTTTGCGTGCTCCACCTCCGAAATTACTCGTTTTTGACATCTTCTCAGAATCACCTTCCAAAGTTTGATCACATTTTTTTTAAGCTATCCTGTATATATTAAGTACTATTAAATGTGACTAAGGAAAAGAATAATATGCAATCTAAAGCCAGGTCCTGGTTATTACCATTTAGCTGTGAATTTATAATCACACTATTTTGATCTATGTGCCTTATTATTGTTTTCAAATAAGCTTTTCATTAGCTTGGTCCATAAATTCGTAGTGGTTTTCCGCTCTGGTATTTTCTTTTTTTATTTTATATACATTTGAGATGCAAGGATGATATAACCTAATCAGTAATATTCCTGCATTATCTATGAATGTCTGCCAACACTGGGACATTTTTCGATTAAAGAAATCATCGGACCATGTTTGAAGAATATTTTCATCAAAGGAGTTTCCTTGGCTATTGTTGGGTAGAGTAGAGAGTAATAACGGTCGAAATCTTAGGCCCGAAATCGGAGAAATAAGGAGGATATGGCAGAACGTGCCAACCGAACTCCTGGATAACTTCGGACGAACATGTTAGTGGAGTGATGTCGTGCATTATTGTGTTGCAACAACAATTGATGCTGCCCTGCTTGGTCGTATTTCTTGACATGTGAACGCAAGGCATCTGAGTTGTTAGCAAGAAACGTTAGTACTGAGCGGTACATTTCTGGGAAGTACATTCCCAGTGCACAATGTCATACTTGACCCACCAGACACTTAATATTGTCTTTTGTCAATGGACACTATCAGTTACACCTTGAGCTGATCTTTCGCTGGGGTTCATTTCTTTTCTCTTCTTGATTACATAAAGGCACCATTTCCCATCATCAGTAACAGTACTGGACAGGAATGATCAGTGTTGTTCTTCAGCTAACCGATAACGATAAAGCAAAGAATTACAGATGGTCACTCACTTGTTTCGGTTGTTTTTGCTTAAAGTGCGCAGTTGCACGATAGCTGCCCGGTCAAAGTTCACTACATTTGTTAATTCTCCGGTTGACTGACGCAAATCATCTTGAATGAACGAGTTTAAACGGCCTTCATCAATACCCGATGTTTTTCCTGAACGTGGGCAATCACTCAGGTCAAAGTGACTCTATTTAAACAATTTCCTTGCCAAACTTTCCCCGTTGACATTCTCCCCGTACAAGTCGCAAGTGTTTTGAGCCGCCGCTTGTTTTTACTCTTCTGTTAAACTGAAACAGAAGAATGTGTCGGACGTGTTCGTTTTTCTTAACATGGCACTTCATCTTCTATGGGCCTCAAATTATACTAATTTTCTTTAAATCTGCAACATTCAAGGTGTATTCACAAGCATAACAGTATCACTCGAAATGACAAATGACAAACGATAAACGAACTCCTAGCAACCGCAGTACTGCCAGGTCACGAACAAACGCTACGGATTTATGCATAGTACAGGTCAAGACAAACCTATCCTTTGGCCCTGTAATTCTGCTAACTAAAAAATTTGTAGTTGTTTAGAACAAAATCAAATTATTTTTCCATTTGATTGCACATAAACGTCTACTTCTGTTGACTCGACAATATTATGTTCATTGAACAGTGTTCGTTTGGTACGGTGGGATGATTACAATTTCCCCCTGGCTCTGTAGTCCGTAAGATCTCTATAGCCTGGGATATAAATGGTTGAAGGTGAACGTAGAAAACTCCAGAATGGGGGGTAAAAGTAGGCGGCGTGGTCTACACGGTTTGCCATTAGATGACCCATGATTTGTGAAATTTCTTGTCATTATTTTGTAGTCTAAAAAGACTAGTTTAATCTTTAAGTCAACACTAATAGATCTTTAAGAGAATATTACTTACATAAGCATTGTTCTAATCCCCCTCCTCGTTATCAGTAAAATGAAGTAAAGCTTGAACTCCCACCCTCCTTAATACTAGGCCTACATATTCGTAATACTTAAACGACTGGGTCGGGTATGGGTAAGATAGGACCGGCCGTAGTTTAGTTGCTAGAGCGGTTGCTTCCCATTCGGGAAGTCCTTGCTTAGATTATCTGCAACTGATAATTCAGATTGTTTTTAGGGGGGGTTCCTCAGTCACACCAGGCTAATGCCGGGATATACCTTCAACTTAGGCCCTAACCGACTTCTTTCCGCATTCTTTCCCTTGCCCTATCTCGCCCTGAGCCATTGGTGTCTAAAGGCAGACATGTCAACGTAGAGAAGTTCGAATGCGGGAGAGTTGCCATTCTGGAAGGGTGAAATGCGAGAACTTGCGTGAGAAACTAGAAAAACATGCTAAAGAGTTATAACTCAGACGTTAAGACACAGAACGCAGTTTAAACCATAGAAACGCTCACGCATTTTGCGTGAGAGTTGACTGGTGCAAACTGGTCAATAAACAATACGATTATTGGTTACTCCATATAACTGTATGTAATAATTACAAAAAAATGTAAATATGGCTTATATTAGTATGAATTCACATTACATATGTTGTTTTTTTATTATTTATTTATTTTAACTAGTGAAGTGTGTACATACAATACATTCACACGTTACTCTTGACATTGTATCAAATCCAGTCCTAAGACAAAGATGTCAAAAGGCTATAAATAAATTCAAGTTCACTTTCGTATCAAACCGTGGAGGATCCAGACCGGAGTCCGCCATTTGAAGACCTAGAATATTGTGCAAATTATTCTCAATGAACAAATATTTTTCACAAATTCCTAGAATATTCCAAGGAATATTTTCAAAATATGCTCTCCTTCGGTACATTCAGATATAAGCGGGGTGATGAAGACCAGTGGGGCGAAAAGATCCAGCACGATATTGCTTACGTCGTACGCACCAGTCAATCCGGTGTAGTAAGAAGCCATCTCGCATGTACAGGTGTAGTTGCATATGGCGTCACCGAAAGAGGAAAGCGTTTTGTTTCGGAAAGAAGAAAGAAAATCCTGTTCTCGATTAAAGTACTATAAAATGTTGTTACTGCGTTATTAAATATAATCTGTATGTACATAGACTTGAATAATATCCATTATGTCGTTTGAAAAACTACATACACTGAAACGCCAAAAGTTATGGGATAGCGCGAGGAAACTGGTTGACGGCGCAGTAACATAGCAGCAAGCCGGTCGAACAGCGCGAAGCAGTTGCAGTATGGTCAGTTGGACTTCTGTGAGTGCAATGATACGTCGTATACCGTGGTGATGACAGCCCGATAGAAATTATCTGCGTATAAGCGCGGGATGGTAGTTGGTGCTAGACGAATAGGGCATGTGATTTCGGAAGTCGTCCGGATATTGAACTTTACTCGCTACACAGTGTCAAGGGTGGACCGTGAGTACTGCATTGGAGGCATTACGACCCATCGGGGACAACGTAGTGGCCACCCAGGGGTTCTGAATGACCGCGACAGGCGACGTCTAGGCAGACTCGTCCGGGCAAACAGACAAGCAACAGTGCATGATCTGACAGCAGGAATCAGTGCAGGACGTCCCAGGAACGTGACTCAGATGTCAATGCAGCGCAATTTGGTATCCAATTCCAAGGGGTATCGCAGCCAAAGACCGACACGTGTGCCGCTACAAATTGCTGACCATCGGCGGCGGCGACTTACTTGGGCTCTGAAACACGTGGACTGAGTCAGCCTTAGAGGATTGGCAACGTGTAGCATGGTCAGATGAGTCACGTTTTCAATTGGTACGCGCTGATGGTAGGGTCCGGGTGTGGCGCACACCCCATGAGAACATAAATCCAAGTTGTAAACAAGGCACAGTGCAAGTTGGTGATGGCTCCGTAATGGTGTGTGGCGTGTTTACATGGCATTGTTTGGGTCTCCTGGTCCGCTTGAACCGGAAATTGACAGATCAGCGCTATGTTCAACTGCGTGCTAACAATGGGATTTTTCAGGATGACATTGCACTATGTCACCGAGCCGTAATGGTGCGCGACTGGGAGGAACATTCTGGCAACTTCCGAGGAATGATTTGGCCTCCTAGATCCCCGGATATGAAATGAACCCTATCGATCACATGTGGGATATCATCTAACGGACGGGCTATTCTCCACCTTTAACAACTACCGAACATGTAGCATGGTCAGCAATCACGACTGCATGGCTGCACATCATGCCACGTCGAGTTAATGCACTTCGCCGTGCTCTAGGGGGTCCCACACATAAAGAGGTAAGATATCCCATGACTTTTGGATCTTCAGTATATTGTAGCAATGACAAGTAACTCCCAGTGCACTTAGGAAGCAAGTGGAGTTATAAGGTAAAACAAAACAATAGTAGAAACAACTGCTTTGGGACCACGGATATTGTGAAGGTTTTTCTGTAGAATAGCTGTCTAAAATCTCTTTTGTCAGCTGGCCGAATTGGCTAAGCAAGAAGAGGGTTAGAATTGCATCAAAAAGGATCAATTCAAAAGTAATATAGTAATTTTAACATATTAACTTATTTTAAGTTTGTATTAGTAACAAGAAATTTAATAATTGTCTGCACTCTATTGAATATTTAAAAATAATTACCAAATTACTTGTGTATCTTTTTTTTCTTTTACATTCAATGTAGAATATAGTTGCTGTAATTCTGGGTTTGTTTCGGGTCAAGTCAGCCCAATGGCGATTAGAGATCCCTGCTGTAGAGCAATCAGTACTGCAATATGGTTGTAATGATTATAAAATAAATTATCCATGACTTCTGTATCATTATCGCATAGCTCCATATGGCAGTAATACATGTATTACAGGCAGCTCGTTACGTTATACGAGGGTTAAGTCATAAGTCATGGCAACTATTTTTTTTTCTTTCGAATGGGAAATAACAGGACAGATCGAAGATACACGTTGGAAAGCTTATGACATGTACTGTCGAGTGGTCCCACCAAATGGTGTATGTGAGTAGAGCTGCATGTCTGAGCACGCCCCGAAGTTCAGTAGATGAGCGATAGTGGTCTGGAATGGAGGTCACGAAGAGTGAACAGCTTGCGTATGTGAAAGTAGAATTTCTCCGCGGCAGGAATGCACGGGAATGCCACACGGAGTTACGGGAAGCACTAGGTGCTCGTGCTCTACCCTATCGAACAATGGCGAGGTGGATACATTTGGGGCCCCGTCTTTCCAACCCTGCCTCGTAGGATTATTTGCACAAGCCAAGTCGTGCAATTTTAAGGACGTTCAACACGATCAGATTTGATCTCCTTGCCTTGGGGAAGGCACAGTGTTCGATTTGCCAGGGGGAATGCCGGGAATTTTCCCTGGTTCCCGAGGATTTCATCTCCGGTTGTTGAACCCGAATATCATCTCAACCAGGGATAAAATCTTTGAATTTCTACCCAAACAGGTAGTAGATTCAAACTTACCAGCAACTATTAGTTGTATGATCCCCCATCGTTATTTATAACAAATCGAACACTGGGAAGGCATGTCCCTAGAGATTCTTGGATTGCCGGAGTTTCGGCACTCCAAGAAGCTATTATGTGCCACCTGTATAAGAGCTGGTGTTGAGGGACGGACTTTTGACCAGGCGTCCAGTATGTTCCTTGTTTGTTGGAACATTTGCTTGGGGGAAGGTCCTTACCTACTATATATCCTTTATTTTTCTACAAAAACACATAATACATACATATAACAACACAGGACAAAACAGGACGGTACAAACATTTACTTGAGATGGCTTCTTTTTCATCTGCTCCCTGTAATGAGACAAGATAATTAATTGCTGCTACTCTAGGAATTGGATATGGTCTAGCTTCCATCCCGCCTTCATCCCGTCACAGTGTTGACTATGAACATCTTCTTTCTTCATGCATTTTTCCTTGTACCCTTTGGCTCGGAAAGAAGAAGAGAAACCGGTCCATACACATCCGTAAATATGATTGAATCTACAAAGTTTATGCGTATGTTTCCAATGTTTCCTTCTTCTCTTCTTTCTTTTACATGCTTTCTTTTACACTACACACACTCACTTTTCACATATTCACACGCAGGGTACTTGATAACATTTAAAACCATTTGTTGCGGATTCCGCAACGGCGGTCAAATTATGCATATATTGATTACACTATCACTATTGTTTTATACTAAGCCCGATTCCCGACACTATTCTCACACACTTACACTATCTCTTGTCAGGGTTCCAGATAAGGCACCCGTCGTTCCAGCAACATTTCACTCATGCACTTCTATTATTACTAAATTCGTTTATAATTCCACTATTGTTTATGGTATTGTCTATTAGATAGATCTGTGTGCGGTTGACTTAACTATCCTTTGCGGTTGTCGCGTGGTCGTATCCGGGTTATAGTCTACATTCCTCATGATCGCTATGGTCCAATTATTCACGCACCGCCGCAGGGCGTGTCCCTCCAGTCAAGAATCTCCTCCTGTAGTTTGCTGAAACCTTGTCTGCTGCCTCTTGGAGGACTGTTAGCAGTTCCGGAGTTCGCAGAACCTCCGTGACGGATCTCTCCCCCAAGAAAGTTCTCTGTTCACTAACTAGTTCTTCAGTTTCCTGACATCTCAAAACTGCATGATCCGGAGTTGCCACTATCCCGCAGACGCGGCACATGTTGTTCTCGAACAGGTTTAGGTCTTTTACTCTCTGCCTATAGGGGCCGTGACCAGTAATGAAGTGTAACAGACCACCTTCAATCTCTATTTGCATCTCCAATTTTCAGCCACGTCTGGAAACATATTATAGACTCTCTTGCTTTTGTTGTGTTGTCCCAGTATGTTTGCCACGCACTGATTAAGATATTAATAATGTCGTTTTTATTTTCCGCAGGATGGATCCTTGTAGACATCCCTTTGTTGTCTTCTTCTGCACCACGCCATCGGCTGTGTTTACTTGAATTAACCTATCTTGGAAATAACTTTTGATTAGTCTCCAGATTACAGGGTGGACCTTAATGTTTTTGAGCTCTCAGCATCGATGGCAACCAGACATTATCAAAGGCGCCCATGATGTCAAAGAAAATTCCTATGATATATTCTAGCTTCAATTTCTTAATAGTATCACATATTTCATTTATTGCATCTTCCGTCGATTTTCCATGTCGGAATCCATATTGTAATTTACAGTGTTTAAGGTTTACTCTTTTTTCATTAATCCTGGTTACAATTACTTTGGATTCGTCCTTGCTTTGTCTTCACCCTTGGGCAGTATGATTCGATTAGATCTCTTCCAAGCGTTCGGGAATTTTCCTTGCCTCATGCACTCATTAAATAGCCTTGTTAAATATGGTGTCCATAGGTCTATCGGTATTTTATATATCTCGATTTTAACGCCATCTGCATCCGGTGCCTTATTGCATTTCAAGGTTTTATCGCAGCCTTTACTTGTTCATTCGTTACTATTGGAATTTCTTGGCCCTCCTCATCAGTCGGAGCATGCTCAAGTTCGTCTCTACTTATTAAGTTCCTTCATTATCGTCTTCTACAATATCGTCTGGGAAGAGTTTTTCATGTAATAATTCTATAGTTTCCATCCAGTTTCTTGTAAAATTCCCATTGTCTCTTTTTAACGTATTCGTTGCTCCTTTTGTTTTCAATTTTTGCATTACAATTTTGTAGGGCATGCCCCAGATATACTTGCATAGATATTTATCCACGAACTTGCTCCATGTTTTCTTTTTGTTTTCAAGTAGTTCCTTCTCGAATTCTTGCTTTATCTGTCTATATTTATTTAGTCTTGAGATTCTTAGCTCGTGGTCCCCGGCTGCCCTGTAAATTTTTCTGATGGCTTTTAATTTTCTTTTTAGGTTTTCCAGTCTCTGAGTCTAGAAATATTTCCCCTTTTTCTTCATGTTGCTATTTCTAGGTACTCATTTCATAATTGCAATTCGTGTCGCTTCTTCTATCTTTTCCACCAGTTCCTCCAAGTTGCCATTCTCTTCGATTTGTGGAAGGCCCAGATAATTTTCAAACTTTTTTCATTTAATTTTTAATGCTATAATTTAGGTTTTAATCTTCTTCTACATTGTTGTTATTTTTCGTCTGCTGAAAAGTTAATTTGAAAGCCGATGACGCCGTGCTGACTAGTTGTTACATGTTCATTAACATTCCATTCGGCGAGGTGGATAGCGGTTTGTGGCGAACAGGACGCCCACTGCGCGGCAGATCGGCAGTAGACACTCTGCCCCGTTTAAAAGCCACTATCCAGCTCGCCACTGTTCGATAAGGTAGGTAGGGCACGCGCACCTAGGTCTTCCCGTAACTATGTGTGGCATTCCTGCCACGGAGAAATGCTACTTTTACATACACCAGTTGTAAATTCTTCCAGACCACTGTCGCTCACGTACTGAACTTCGTGGCGTGCTCAGACATGCAGTTCAACTCACATACACCATCTGGTAGGACCACTTGGGAGTACATGCCATAAACTCGTGTATCTTCGATCTGTCCTGTTATTCCCCATTCGAAAGAAACAAATTGTTGCCGTGACTTATGACTTAACCCTCGTAATGTGAAGATGGAGCAATAAAGGAAAACAGCTTTTTCAAACACATGCTTTCTAAAATGCTTTCTCCATTATACCATATACAGTATATGGATCTTCGTGTCCCCACCTTCGGGTACAAAGGACCATTCATATTGTTTACTTTCGTTCCTTCTAACAGTGTTCCAATGTTGATTTGGCGCCTAAATTGTGGTCATTTGTGGCTAAACGTTTGTTTTTTTAATAACGTAAGCCTATCTTATTCTAATCTTGTCATTAGAACAATAATTACGGCTCGATATATACATAAGATGTCCTCCTCTCTCCGCTCTCCCCTACTAGAAACACGCTAGGATATCTAAAAATATTGTCATGTCCGCACTGGAATATTCGTAACTTATCCCTTCAATAGCATTAAACGTAATTGTTCGGAATCCACGTTAAACTATAGGTCCCGTCTTTAGGACATCTTCATTTGATGAGAGACAATGGCAAATCATCATTAGTTAATTTACCGGTATAGTATCTAAGTACAGGCTCTAGCTACTATTTTCCTCTTTTCTGCCCAAAAGACTGCTCGCGAAGGGCATTGTTGGGCTTAGGCCATAGTTGCCTTTCTTGCCCTTTATGTTATATTTCAATATAACAAAATACATTAGCGTAACTACACTAAATTAAAATCAACGACAATTTTCAAGTTTCATGAAACATTAGAATGGTTTTCTTCCGGAAATGGTAAAGAAAGATCTCGACCTATTTTCGCGATAATAATAGCATGTGGAAATTGATTTTCTTACCTCCAATGCAAGAGTGAATAGCTTTAATTCCAGCTTGTCACTTGATCATGTGAAGGATATCTAGGGAAAACGGTCATGTGAAGGTATCTGGGGAAAACCGATCATATGAAGGATATCTGGGGAAAACCGATCATGTGAAGGATATCTGGGGAAAACCAATCATGTGAAGGATATCTAGGGAAAACCGATCATGTGAAGGATATCTGGGGAAAACCGATCATATGAAGGGTATCTGGGGAAAACCGATCATATGAAGGATATCTGGGGAAAACCGATCATATGAAGGGTATCTGGGAGAAACCGATCATATGAAAGGTAGGTATCTGGGGAAACCAGCATGTCCACTTCTAGCGATTTTATGCTGTATAGCTCATTCTATTGGGGGGAATTGGTGCTGCAAAACTACGAAATAACGAAGGAAGAATATTCATAAATGACCACAGGAGACCATATTACATACTTGTTTAGCCATTTAAACATTAAGAGATGAAGAAACTTAAACTTGATTTTCACAATAAACCTGTTTTGTAACATTCCTTCTTTCGTCCCGACACCATTGTCTTCACTTTTTCAGTCGAGAAACAAAACTATGCAGGACTATGAAAACGGATTCTTTTTACGTCAAAGCTTGTTGAGACAATTCAAGATGACAGAAACACTTGTCTACCACTTACAATCCGCTTACGGTACATGTTACAGAACGTCTTGTTGTCCGTACAGAAAACCTCTCCAACAAAAGAAACTATTGAAATTGCCTTTTATATTACACTTCCAACAAAAATACGATTAACAGGAAGGCAATGCTGTATTAACGAATTAATTTACTGTCGGAGAGGTAAAAATTCGTTCTAACTAGGATAAAGTAACATTGCAGTAACTCGAAACAAGTTAACGAAAATATAGATATCTTGAAACAAGGCTGGTTTACACTTTAGCAAACATGAAAACAACTCCACAGTTATAGTTTCCAAGATATAAGACCTTCTACTTCAGACTTCACTACACACGATTTACGTATGTAGCAAAGTCTGAAAAAGGAATTGCTGTCTCCCAAACTGCCATGTTTTAGTTGTTTTAGGGTTTACTAAAGTTTACAGCAGCCGTGCCAGATGTCTGAGTTTTCTTTATTGAAGATGGACACAAGGTCGTAGTAGTAACATCCACATTGAAACAAATTAACAAACAAACTATAGTTCTGTTTGCTGATTTTCTTTATGTACAACGCTGGATTGTTTATGATTATTTATAGTTCCAAAAAATCACAGATGAACTTTTGATTTATTTTTGTAACTGTTTTATGAGAACTGTATGGTATTTCACATAAAAGTCGAGGGATAATTACTCTTGTACTATATTCTGGTGCAAACTTTAGGTTTATTGGCTTGAAATAATAACCTTTGCATTAAATTCTAGTTCAAAGTTTGTGATCAATATCTTCTCGCAAGCAGAGTTATATTACACACAAAACATGAACAATAAGTAACCTTGTTCCAAATTATGGTACAGCAGGCTAGGAATGAGTTATAAAGAGGAACGAATGTCTAGGAGGTAATTTGACAGTGATCCATACAGTCTGGTAACGTTTGATGAAATTTCAATCCGTCGCCCCCCGACTAATCGAACACTGAAAAGAGAAATATATTTTGTATCTGTTGATAACAGTTTCATTATTTTGTTTACTGAGCATGTACCACTAAACTATTTTCAGAAATTTAAAATTCTATTACATTTTCTATTTACAGGAGAGTACATAGAGGCAGCCATGAGTCGCACATCTCATTTGTGGCTAAATAAACAGTTCCTTCAGCAAGCTCTGAGAAGTGGTGAGAAAGATTCACAACTTGAAGTAAAGGAGTGTGATGTGTATCCAGGTACCAATGTTGGAGACAACTATGCAACAATTGTCTATCGAGCTGCCGTGGATGCGAATACAAAGCATGGCCAAAAATCATTCAAACTTGTAATCAAAGTCATACCAGAAGCTGAGTTACGTCAAGAATTTATTCGAGAAATGGAAATGTTTAATTATGAAGTGAAAATGTACGAAGAAATATTCCCGGAATTTCGAAACTTTGAAAAACAAAAAAACGTAGTTTCTTCTCTTCTAACGTCAGTGCCTCATTGTTTTTACGCTCAGACTAATGAAAACAGAGAAGCAATCGTTTTGGACGATTTGTCTCCATTCGGGTTTAAAATGGCGGATCGCAGGAAAGGTGTTGACTTCGCACACGCGAGATTGGTGATGCAAGAACTTGGAAAGTTTCATTCTTTATCTTTTGCTTTGAAAAGTGAAAATTCTCAAGTACGTGAGAAGTATGAAGGGTTCAGAGACAGAATGTATGTGGAGAAAGCCAAAGAAAATGTGGATACATTCTCCAGGTCTGCTCTTAACTCTGTAATATCCATGGTGGAACCTCTTCCAAATTACAAGAAGTTCATTCCACAACTTGAGAAGTTAAAAGATTCCGTTTTTGAATTAATGAACGGTTGTTGTCTTCTTGAAGAACCATTTGCAGTTCTGAATCATGGCGATTGTTGGATTAATAACATGTTATTCTCATACGGTGATGGTAATTGTTCAACAACTCCCAAAGAGTTAAAATTTCTAGATTTCCAAATTGTTCGTTACGCTTCACCAGTTTTAGATATCCTATATTTCTTCTTTCTAAGTACTTCCAAACAACTGCGAGATGAGAAAATGGAAGAACTGCTTCGTATTTACTACAAAAGTTTCAATGAGTCGTTGAAAATACTTGGTTCAGTTGCTGAAGTATTTACATTTCAAGCATTGTGGAATGAACTACAGAAAAAATATATATTTGGGTTTCTAACAGCACTTACCATTATACCAATAATAGTCGCAGAGCCAGACAAAGTTCCTGATCTCGATTCTATGACACGCGAAGAATTTATGAATGCAACGAATAATCCGTTTGTCGATCACAACGCGTGTTCTGAAAATGACGTGTTGGTGACAAGAATACAGGAAATTTTGAATGAAATGGATGAAAAGGGCTACCTAAAGGGTTAGATAATAACACCAACGATGACCATACGTTTCGAAGTTTCCGGGACAGTTCCGTGTTTTAATGTCGTGTCCTGTGTTCCGAAAAAGGTATTAAAAGTCCCGAATTTCATTAAAGAGAACGACGTAGTTTAATTTGATATGGACATTTCAAGTCAATTTGACATAAAATAATTTTGGTGTTTAACAAAAAGGTGTGAGCAACGGTTGCCTTAGTAAAAGGCAACGTTTAAGCAAAATAGAACTTTTTCTTGGATTTATCTTCAAACCGTACGCAAATAAAGAAACACTAAATCACGATAAGACCTGTCCGGAATTTTGACTGAGAAAATATGATCACCCTAATAATACCCCTCTCTTCTCCAAAAAATAAGGGACAGCAAGTAAGAACTTTGGTTCCCTAGAAAACAACAGTGTATGGAATATTAAGAAAACAGTTCTAAAATGCGAGGCCATTTTATAAAATGATCGAACTGTTAATTGTTTATTACAGTCTTTCTATCGCAGGATTCATTCAATTATGGGTAGCAGTTTGCATTTACATTTCAAGAATGGTCATGCCTTAGCCTTAGAGTGGTCACGTGTTAACCAGTCAAGCAATGAATTAATTAAACTCATTTCAATGATAAATTCCTAAAAAAGAAATTATAAATGCTTTATTTGGTATTGCTGGTTAGTTGTGTATACTAAAATGGCACCAAAAGTAAAACAAAAGTTGAACTGGTTATAACTGGTTGCACAAAGTGTAATTGATATTGTAGTCTCTATTTCTTTTAAAATGAATTTTGTATTGCCTTATATCTGTAAGATGGAAAGACAGCTAGTATCATACCTTTAATTGTTCATTTGTTTCTGGAATTCTATCGTTTGTATTTTTATGTCTTTCAATTACGAATTAAATGTAAAAATTACGTAAATAAATGCAAGTGAGTTATTTAAAGTTTCTGGGGAATGGGAGTTTGATACATTGCTTCTCTGATAGTACTTTAACTTAAATAAGGTGGCCATATTTTGTCCAGTAATTCCAGAAATAATCGGGATAACTACTACCATTATTTGTATGTTTTCATGTGAAGGTACTTGTACTGGTGTTGCAGTATAATAAGATAATTAAAAGGAACACATAACGTATATTTCATAGTTATAAATATTTTAGATCAAAATATGCCTACCTCTTCAATATCATACATCATAAATAAATGCTCTTTCGAATGTTTCCTTATAAATAAAACAATAACACTTTCGAAGGATAATTATTCTTTTACACAGGATAGAAAACCGGGAAGAAAAATAGTCGGGGATAAATGCCTTAATCCGGGGAAATTACCCAAATCCGGAGATGAATGGTCACCATAGAAATAAATGACTTTCTATCAAATTTTCTGATATGTCTGTTATAGAATATTCACCTTCATATGCTGTCTCTACTTCTTGTGTAATGTGCATAAAAAGAGGTTTCAAGTTAATAACTTAATTACTAAACAAGGGGATTAGCTCCAATTCCAATTATTTATTGTTCGTAGCATTAGAAATGCATGAACATGGTCAGTTGATTCTATAGTTTACATAGGTTTACACATATATTTGATTACATAAGTCTACACGTTCAATATTATAACTGGTGAAATCGAAGTTGAGTCATATGGACACTTTTGTACCAGAAATCTTTTTAGGATATTGCTAAATTGTTTATCTTCTAATTTCCCTATTGACGCAGGTAACTTATTGTAAAATATTGTACCCTGAATGTAGGGACTTATGTATGTTGCTTCCAGTATCCTACTTACTCTGTGTATATTTTATTTACTTCTGGTATAAGAATTGTGAATTTCTTCATTTCTTACCGTGAATTATTGTCCTTTTTTACAAAATTTATTATCTGATATACAAACATTGCATATAATGTTAAAATATTATGTTGTTTAAATAAATCTTTACAAGAATGTTTCCTGTTTACTTTAATAATTGTTCTGATAGCCATTTTCTGTAGGACAAAAACACTTTTATGTTACTTCCACAGGCACTACCCTCCTTTTACATTACTTGCACAAGCACTACCCTCTTTTTACATTATGTAAACAGGCACTACCCTTTTTACATTACTTTCATAGGCACTACCCTCTCTTTACATTATTTCCACAGGCACTACCCTTTTTTACATTACTTCCAAAGGCAGTTATCTCTTTTTACATTCCTTTCACAGCCGCTACCCACTTTTTACATTCCTTTCACAGGCACTACTCTTTTTTACATTACTTCCACAGGCACTACCCTCTTTTTACATTACTTCCACAGTTACTACCCTCTTTTACGTACATTTGTTACACAGGCACTACCCTCCTTTTACATTATTTCCACAGGCAGCTCATACAGAAAAACTATGACAAGCTGAAAAACACTTCCACCTTGTAACTACAAGTAAAAATTATATCACTTATTACTAGACAAGAACGTTGATATGTATTATTCTTTTATTACCAACGAAACATGATAGCATACGATATTTTTAAGAGATCACTTTAGTCAACAAAATGTTTTCATAGTTCTTTGCGTGTTCTGGTCCATCACTACAGTTGATGCTGCTATCGACTCTACAATTTTCATTTAATATGGTGCACTGTTGGGTACACGAGAAGTATCGTTCCATCCTGTTTTACTCGGTTATCTGTAAGAAGGATATACTGAGTAGTATATGCTTATCAGCTTTGACTTCAAGATTTGTCATATTTAAGTAACCAAGTTTAGTTCAAAGGTGATTCAGGAATTAGTGATTAGGTTTGAACACAAGTACAATGGTTTCCAAGCTTTGGTAAAATGTGATGAATAACCTGTGTCCGAATAGATTATTTATGGTTTACGCGATAATGTCCTTCCATATAAATGTCAAATGTGGAACGTTGATGTGTATTCGGTTCTGACCTGCTTGTGCATGCGTTACTAATGATGAGCATATTTACTTACTACCAGTATATTTAGTACCTGCACTAATTTCCATAATTTACTAAACTTTTGCATGATCCATACGACTATAGTTATTGTAATATAACACGGCAATACCTAACCTAACCTAACCTATAATCCTAATGTATATGTAATCAACATGCACGGCAGTGCATGAGCCAAGTTCTTCACGTTAGAAAACGTCAGCACTGCCAGAAGCATGTTATACAGGAACAAGAGTTTATGGCAAAATCGACGATTTGGGGGCCCCGTAAGAGAAAAGATGTTAAAGATAGGAATATGAGCTTTTGCCGTTTAGGAGATATGGTAAATATGTGCAGATGTACAAAATTTCATATTCGTATCTCAAACTATGTTCTAGTTGTGGACCCCTGAAATTTCACATTTTAAGCTAACTGACTCACTCACTCACTCACTGACTGACTGACTCACTCATCATATTGTGTAGGGTGTTTGGAGTAAGCTAGAAACATGAAATTTGGTATGAAGGTAGAGGATGATAAGTAGATAAAGGAAAAATTCAGACATTTTGAAAAGGTCGCCATCTTGGATTGAAAATGGCCGCCAACCCTAAAATTTTAAAGAATACACAGCCTAAACAGCTGCCGCTAGAATAATGAAATTTAGTTTGACAGTACAACATTATTAGTAGATTATGAAAATATTACAAAATATCTCTAAAGACGCCATCTTGGATCCAAAATGGCGGGCGTCATAAATCCATTTTCCAACTGCTTGAGCCAGAGATACGAAATTTGGCATAATGATGTATTATCAAGAGTAGTTTAGGAAAACATAACAACGTTTTAAAAAATTCACCATCTTTGATTCAAAATGGCAGCTGAAATACCATTTTTCACATCGTTCGAGATAGAGAAATGAAATTTGGTATGACAGTGTATCATCACGAGTATGTCACGAAAATATAAGAAAACGTTAAAAATGTGTCCATCTTTTATCTTATCCAAAATGCCCGCCTAAGCCCCACTTTATAACGACTGAAGCTAGAGAAACGAAATTTGGTATGAAGGTGTACCATTACGAGTAGGTTAGAATAAATTCGGCTCGTCTCCCCTACTAGGGTACAGTTCCCAGCTGGAGCCTGATTGCGATAAAGGGGTGCGCCCCAGCGAGGCCATCTTGGAATTCTGGGGGCAGCGTCCCAATGAGGCGAAGCGAGTATATACATTACACAAGTGTAAAAAGCTGCGAAATACGAGCAAAAGCACCAGGGGTGCAAACTGTCCAGTCAACTCCTTCAACCTTAAAAAGTGGTGAAATGGAATATGGATGAGCCTAGTTCCTCGCGCCAACTTCCAATACTCCTGCGTGTCCCACCAAGTTTTACTCGTCACAAACGTTAGCACTGCCAGGAGCATGTTATACAGGCAGAATGTGGAAGTTTCCCCATTCGGACGCAGCGCTCTGGAGTATGAGGGAATATCTGCATCATGTGGCGCAGTGCACTGCAGATTCTGGTTGTGATAAAAAGACGCAGTTCCTCCAAACTCCTCAAGTTCGATGCGCGGCCTGCCGTGGGATTCTTGGCGCAGCGACGCGAGCGAATCGAGGGGAGTATCAACACGTACAGCAGTGCATGCAGCCGAGTTCCGCGTGTCACAAAACGTCAGCATGCTATACAGGAACAAGAGTTTATTGCGAAATCAGCGATTTTGAGGTTCTGTAAGAAAAAAGATGTTAAAAATTGAAATATGAAATTTCGAAGTATGACGGTATATCATCACTAGTAGATTACAAAATATCTGCAAAGACATCATTTTGAATCGAAAAATGGCTGACTTCATAATCCATTTTCCAGAACGTTTGAACTAGGGATACGAAATTTGGCATAAAGGTGTATTAACAAGAGTAGTTTAGGAATAATTTACATTTTTGAAAAAGTTGTTAACTTGGATCAAAATGGCCACACAAAATCTTTTTCCACACCATTCGAGCTATAGAAACGAAATTTGGTATGAAGGTGTACCATCACGAAAATGTTTCAATAAATGGATCAAACCACCGCTATGAGCGTGCAGCCCCCGAGGCGATATGAGAAAAGGTCTGCACAGCATGGGGCGCTGCCCCCAGAAAGTCTGATCACAATAAAGGGGGCGTAGCCCTAAAAATTTGAAGTTCTGGGGCAGCACACCCAGCGAGGCGAACCCAGTATATATATACACGTATATAAAGCTGTGAAATCCGAGCAAAACACCAGATGATGTTCGAGCCTTAGGGTTGGTGGTGGTGGATTTTATGGCCGCCAGCAGGAAGCAAATTTGCTGTATCATCACAAGTAGGTTACAATAAATATGGCAAAGCTTCCCTATGTTTCAATAAATATTTCATTCCCACGGGTGGTGGGTATGGGAAAAAAATCTGCAACATGGAACCACAGTGTCCTGGAGAGTGGTTACGATAAAGGGGCGTAAGTACCCAAAAACTCGAAGTTAAGGCCGCAGCCAGCTACGGGGGGCGAGGACCTAAACGAGGCCGAGAGAGCGAGTATATATATTATACACCTACAAAAAGCTGTGAAATCCGAACAAAAACACCAGAGGTGCAAAAAGTGGAGCCAAGTTCTTTAGTCCTAAAAAGGTGTGAAATGGGAGACGGATGAGCCAAGTTCCTTGGTGACAGCATGTAACAGGAACAAAGGAACTTGGCGCGAGGTGGCAAGGTTCATGATCCTCAAGCTATAAGGGTGGTGGGGATCCTAAAACCCACTACGTCCACCGCCACCAACCCTAAGGCTGTTGCCAGCTCGCGCCAAGTTCCTTTGTTCCTGTTACATGCTGTCACCAAGGAACTTGGCTCATCCGTCTCCCATTTCACACCTTTTTAGGACTAAAGAACTTGGCTCCACTTTTTGCACCTCTGGTGTTTTTGTTCGGATTAATAGTACACTAACCTACATTAACAACACACGTGCGATCCAGTTGTAGTATAGAGATTTTGTATGAATCTATTGATAATCCTAACACCAAACAAACATAAATGAAGAAAATTAATTCTGTCCATTTTCCTCGTGTGAATGATTTTATCAATCTCAGTCAAATAACAGGGTCCTCATTTAACAGTGATAGTTGATATCCACATCTTTAAGTTCAAAACATCCACTTTAAGAAAGTGCATTTCCTGAACTCACAACATCCATTTAACAATCAAATTAATCAGCTTTCAATATTACAATTTAATGTTTAAAGTTAGAGCATTTTACAGATTTATAAAAATCGAGACTCATTGAACTGCAACAAGACGAGGTGCAAAAAGATATTTAAGATTTAGTCGTAATGTACATATCAACAGTATTTTACTTTAGGAATAGTTGGACAAAATTTCTCCTCTCTCATTTTATCATATTTACAGTATGCGGTAAAACAAACAGTGCTGAAATGACAACCGTGCCACGAAATCAAGATAGGTCAACAAAACAGGCGAGGTAACTACGGCAACACATATCACATAACACATATTCTACGTGCATTGGTACAGCAAGTGTTCAAGATGTCTACCCTCACGTCTCACTCGGTGTTCATAACGATCCCGTAGATTGATGAAGATGTTAATGAACACAAGTTGCTCCAACGAGAGAAGGAAGGAAGACCTGTATCTTCTCCCGTAATTCGGGAACAATTCTAGGCGGGCCATCCAACCGGAAAACGGATTGTTTCAATATGCCCCATGTGTAGATATCGGGGGCCATGAAAACCGGGGAGTGGCAAAGGTGCGGGAATTACATTTCACGAGCGATCTCCAATCCAAAGTGTTGTTGTAGAAGGACAAGTTAACTCCTCCGTCTTGCTGCATCCACTGTCGCTGCCGGCAGGCTTCTGATGCGACAAAAACGGTGCAAATCGCGAAGTAATGGGGCAATAATGAAGTCTCCGTAGCTCATTCAGATCCCTCACTCCGCATGACCAGAAATACTGCTTCACGATAAACACTTTCTCCTCTAATGTGAGCACCATTATCGCCACGATAACTGCACTCTGCGCTACTCTCAATACAGCTTAGGACCACAGAAATTGGCACGAGCTGTTCCCAGAACTCGCAAGTGCGTCAGACATGCGAACATTTCAGTGCTGTTTGTTTTGCCGCATACTGTGGTTATCATTATTTCTTCAGAGATCTTTGCGCTCGCTTTCAAGAAATTAATGATAGCAGAAGAATATTTTTTGAAAGCGAACAAACTTCTTCAAATGTGCCAATATTGATGGTATATCATGATAAAAGAAATAACGGTTGCAGCTCATTTCTAACACATTCTTCAGTTTGGTGAACATAAGGATAAGAGTTCCCCACATATCTTGCGTCTTGCAACGTGCCGTACCTACTCCATTCTAAAACTTACAAGTAGCGTTGTTGTATATAGCATGACTCTTCCTCAGACACAATGCATCTTGAATGCACTGCTACAAAAAGAAAAATGCATTGGTCCCTTAACTAGTCCGGAGAAGCAGCCGTAGTACTAAAGTTCAGCCCTTAATCATTTGCCTCTTTTGGGTTAAAAAAGACCCTTTCAGTAGATCTACAGGCTAACGTAGATCTTGAAGTTTTTTTTAAATTCAAATCTCGCCTTATATGAGCGCTATCGAGAAGCTATTTATTGGTTTTTTGATTATTCATCAAGAGCTGTTCAACGATAACCCAGAACGATATATATATACTCGCTTTGTTTAGCTGGGAGCGCTGCCCCCAGACCCCCGTAGGGGTTGCGCCCCCAACTTCAGTGCTTTTGAGAGGATGCGCCTCATTTATCTTAACCAAAATCTCCCTGCAGCACTACACCACCATGGTGTCCATCTGCACCCTCCCACGGGGGCCTGAGCCCCCAAAGGGGAGATTTACCCCATTTATTGTAACCTACTCTTGGTCATACACCTTCAAAGAAATTTTCGTTTCTCTACCTTCAATGATTTGGAAATTGAGCTTTTGGGGCGGCCATTTTGGATCAAAGGTGACGACTTTTTTAAAGTTTTTTGATATTGTCCTGACCCACTTGTGATGGTACACCTTCAAAGAAAATTTCATTTATCCAGCTCAAACAATGTGCAAAATGGGATTTTGGGCGGCCATTTTGGATCCAAGATGGCGACTGTTCCCAAATAATGTAATATTTCCCTAAACTACTTGTCATAATGCATGCCAAATTTCGTTTCTCTAGTTCAAATGGTTTGGAAAATGTTTTAGGTCCGCCATTTTGGATCCAAGATGGCGTCTTTGGATACATCATGTAATATTTTAGTAACATACAAGTGATAATGCACCGTGTTACCAAATTTCATATTCAAATTTCTAGCTGCAGCTGTTTAGGCTGTGTATTCTACACAACAATGGGTTCGGCGCCCAGTTTGGATCCAAGATGGCGACTTTTAACATTTCGTAATATTTTCTTGAACTACTAGTGACAATACACCTTTATGCCAAATTTCGTATCTCTAGCTCAAACGATATAGAAAATAGATTTCTTGCTTCCGCCATTTTGGATCCAAGATGGCGTCCTTGAATTCATTATGTAACGTTTTCGTAATCAAGCAATGATGTTGTACCTTTATGCCAAATTTGATTTCAATAGCCCCAGCGGTTTAAGCTGTGTATTCTATACAACAATGGGTTCGGCGGCCATTTTGGATCCAAGATGGCGACCGATTTTGCTCATTAACTAACTTAACCGAGCTATTAAGCCTAGAAACAACATATAAAAATTTGGTTCAAATATCTTCAAAATTATGGCCGCTAGCGTGTTAATATATATATATATATATATATATACTTTGATGTACCGATCGTAATAGGTATATTTTTCTTCGAAATCTACCTAAAAATCAGCAACTGGAATGATATATAGGAGTTAGAATGAACACTCCACATGCCAATATTATTTAAATAAACATTCTATCACTTGAAATTTAGAGTATATATACGACTCTAAGGTCGAGCCTTCTACTAACGTGGGATCCAAGGCAAACTTCGAGTGCACCGACCAAAGGCGATGCCAGTCACTATTAAAATAGTTTTCACCACTCCATTATAATTTCACCTCTGAAAGATTACAAACTTCACCATATTGTTTCATGGCTTGTATGTAAACATTATAAGCTACTGTACCCCAAGCACAGAATATCGGGCCAAAATCGACCCAATATAGGGCTAGTATCAAGGTTGGCCCAGTATTGGTCCGATATTGGCCCAATACAGGTCCAGTAGAGGTCAATATCTATCAAGGTTGGCCCAATATTGGGCCAATATCGACCTGGTACTGGGCCAGTAAAGGTCAATATCGTCACGAGCGCTATTACACTATCGAACTTTTTGATCAGTTTGCTCGCCCAAGCTTACTGGAGGAGTAAGTTCGTCAGTGTAATAGCAACAAGTTCGCCAAACTTGTTCAAGGACAAGCACATCCAACAAGCTGGACAACATGTGTAGGGACTAAGCTCAACAGCAAGCTCGATAGTGCAATCGAGCAAAGTAGAGTCGAGTTTCTCGACAGGAAGCTTGTTGAGCAAGCTTATCAGCAAGCTTGATAGTCTAATAGTTTGTTTTCATGCAGATTCTCACTCATCGCAATCAGAACGATTTGCAAAATCATCAATATCAGCTAAATTTATCGCTAAGCGTTTATCATCTTAAAATGTTTCTGATACTAAAAGTGGCTCACCTTTCTTCAGTTGTTTACCGGAAAAATCAATCATTTATTAAGCACTGAATTATATCAAAATGTTTTAATACTTATCTCGTCTACGTGACTACGTGCTGACAAGCTGAAAAATTAATAGAGTAGACGATACACGCTGTTAAGATAAGTTTTTGGTAGCTAAGTATAAATTATTTGCGCAAAAATTCGTGCCACAAATGAACATTATTCTGGAACCTTTCACAATCATTTGCTTTTTACAGAAACATATTTTATAAGAATAATTTGTAGAAATTTTTGTCGCTTAGGAATTAAACAATAAGTCATGTGCCCAGGTCAGAACCTTGAGGGACTCCGGACTTTCGTGTACATGAACAGTAATTTAGTACGGTTTTGTAACTAGGAAGCAATGTATTCTTTCTTCAGCTGTCTTGTATCCGGTACTCAAAACATTCTTGTTACGTAACATTTTGGGAAGTCAACACTATTTATTTTTTTCTCCCAGCTAATTTATTATCTAATTTATATATTTTTTTACAATATATATATATATATATATATATATATATATATATATATATATATAATACAAATCGTTCTTTGAATTGGCTGACATGAGATAGAGGACGGAGGGGGCGGGGAGACGAGTCATTAGTGATGTAACAAACTTAATGATCTGATGGAATGAAAAGGTTGTATTCCCAGTAACCTTGACAGAGCGTGTTGGAGCATAAAATGTTCAAGTTCCCTTTAACACTGTGTTCTTTAACTCGCTTGACACATCGGGGATAGAAACGCTCTATGAAAGGACATAATTCGCATGTAAACAAGTTAGTACTTTTCTCTTAACGTTATCTTATCTGAATTACTTTTTCTTACAACTTGGAATTCAGTTGGAAGTATTTATTTCTTAAAAGAAATTTAATTCAAAGATTAGTTTCATTCGTCTTCACAATTGTAGATTTTTTTTTATAATCTGTGAACTGTTACTCGTACTGTAGACTTCGACATCACAGCACCATTTTCAGGTAAAAATATTATTGTAAGTTTAAAACACAGTGTTCAATTTGTGTTATTTCCAGAGAGAGGGAAGAATTTCTCAGGTACGTAGAATACCGTATTTTACACCAGTTTGTATCCAAGGCTTGGGAATATTTTTTTAAAAAGATAGTGCTAGGAAAGATTTTTCCATAGAGCGCAAAATCACAACCATCCAGTGTTAGAAATTGGTATGTGTTTGTTGGAAGTAAAAAAATAATGATCTATATGTTAATATATAAGCAATTCCGTAGCACGTCTTTTTAATTAATGTTTACAGAAGGCATATATGCTAATTAATACAGAAATCACATCAGTACACTCTTTAAATTTAAAAAAAACCTAGCTATAAACAAAATACGTATGTTGATAGATCATGTTGAAACTGGTCTATATGTTGTCAATTTTAATCATGATTTTTAACGCATTATTAGTTGTAACCATAGAGTTATAATTTACTAGAGGGAGCATCAGGCTGTTTTCTGGGCGAGTAGAGTGAAGTCAAGAGATGGAAGGGACGAGCCACTACCACCACGTTGGCTGGCCCTATTTTCCGAGTATTGCCTTCTTATTCTTTCTTATGGATAAACCTCCAAAATAGCTATGGTTGTTCGAAAAGACCATAGAGTTAGGAAGAAAATAGAGAGAACATTCATGAAGTCACATGAAGCCAAACTCTGGTTCAGCGGCAGCCATCTTGTGTGGCCACATTAGAGTCCCTCTATACCGAGTAATGTGAGGATTGCCTTTTTCTTCAGCCCTAACTTTCTCTTCACATAAGAATGAAAAGGCAATACTCGGAAAAGAGGATCTCTAAATATGGGGCCAGTCAATGTAGTGGATGGGCCACGTCCCTTCCGTTTCTTGGCTTCACTCCCCTCGTCTTTAAAACAGCCTGAAGCTCCCTTTATTTATATTCCTAACTCTATGGAAAAGACAGCTGTTTCGCAGAGAATTTACAATCATAAAATGCTGCGGAGCACAACGACTACTTCGGTTTTACTCCGGCTATCTTCGGAGATTGACGTCAGACTATAGGCACAGTGAGTCAAGATCACGCGAAGTACAAGGGAAATTAAATGCACGCACTTAAACAGACAACAAATACGTCCACATTTTAACTTTCCAAATACATTTAAAATATTTTTTTGTTTTCTTTAGAATATAAAACACGCACGCATGTTGTGTGTTGTTGAGTGAACAAGAATGAAAGAGACAGTGTAAAGCAATATGCCGAGAATGCGTTGTGCAGTTGCTTGCTGTAGAAATGAGGATAAAAAATAGTTTCGGAACTATATTAGATAGACGAATAGAAGCAGTTTCAGAAATGAAAAAGCTTTTGTTTAAAATGACGGTATATGGACGAAAAAAAATCTTCTGCCTTTTCAAAAAGGCAGTATACAATCTGTAAATGTTATTTTAGAATTCCGGAAATATGTTACCATGAAATGCCCGGTTACTTACATCCAATGTTGTAGTACCAGAATTTTCAGAAGGTATAGGCGAACTGTGTTGATCTTGTTGATTCAGCGCAATGGATGTGTAGTCAGTCTGATTCCACACAATGGAGGTTGTCATACTAGCACAATCCGAGTCTTGAATCAACGAAATCAACACGTTTGTTGTGCTGATTTAGCACAAACAGTGGTGGTCACCCCAGGACACCGAAAAGTTTAGTATTAACACAACAAACCTTAAAATGTTTTCCAGTGAGGCAATACAAAATTAACTTGTCAATTTCAATTTTAATATTATTTATGACCTTTAGGCATCTAAGGCTCAGGCCAGGATATTGAAGGGGGAAAGAGTCGGGAAAGTGTCAAGCAGGGCTAGTGTTGTAAATAGAAAAAAAACGTTCGTTTTTTTCTAAAACTTCTGTTTTTTATTGAAGAAACATGAGCCTTCGTTTTTTTCAGGGCAGCAATTAGTAATACTGCTAACGTCTGTTTAATCAAGAATTACTTTTATATAGGTAATTAAGAAGAAATACAACATAAATTAAACCCTAGATTACAAATATTATTTTTGGTATACGTGAGATTTTCTGGGTTGCCCAGTTCTCAGTGTTGCCAACTTTTTAAAAAAATCATTATGAAAAATGCTTCTTCCATGCCTTACTTGCCTCAAACTGAGCTTAAACATCATTCAACACAATAGATGAAAGTTTTGCGTGTCCCCAAGCTCAAACACCCCAGTTGTCAATGTTGCCAGCCAATATTAAAATTCAACCTATAGAAATGCCTTTATTTATACAAATCTACACGTGTGCATTGATTTACACTAAATTTGGCATATATTTTCATTGGGTACTGGGACAGGTCATACAGGCACTCCAGGCATCGTAGTTTGTCAGGGTTGCCAAACAATAAAAAAATCTAGATTTCATATTTGTTAGCGTTGGACGTATGCACATTGATTTACATAAAATTTGACATGCGCATTAGGTACTGGGACAGTTCATGTAGGTACTTCCGGTGCCGCAGTTGTCAGTGTTGCCAACCAATTTTAGAAAATAAAGTTTGTAATTGTTACCATATCGTTGAATATATTAGGACGAAACTTTGAATTTACGTACTGGGACGTGTCATAGAGATACTTAAGGTCCCACAATTGTCAGCGTTGCAAACCAATTTTGAAAATTATATATTTACTACTTCCATTCAGTTCGACGCATCCGCACCAAGCTTTGAGTATACATATTCGACACAATTGAAAGATACTGTGGTTGTTTCCTGTACTCAAGCACCCACTTGTCAGCGTTGCCACCCTATTTTAAAATTCAATTTTTGAAATGTCCCCATACTGTTACGTGCCGATAGCTATTTCTGTACTTTCAAAAAAGCGCCTGGGGAGCCGCGGGACGTGGCTACGTTATGATATGCTTTGAAATAATACTTCTCTGAGCCCTATTGCAACAGACTCATTAGAAGAAACCTATTTGTAGTTGCTTGTTTACAAGAGTATTCATTATGCATTTATACGACTCATTTTAAATATATTTTTGTTGCACTGTCTGTATCTGTAAATATTTTCACAGTATGGAGCGAGCCTTGGATCCCGGAGCATGAGGGAGCAATGCCCAGTGTTTTTGTAGTGAAACACAACGTATTAACGGCTCAGTTGATAGAGCTCTCACCTCTGACACTAGGGGTCGTCGGATCGATCCCTGCTCACGCAATGTGGGCTTTCTGGTGTACAAACACCGTGGGCGTTGGTTTTCTTGGGATTCTCCCATTTCCTCCCACTTTCTTCATTTCACCAATTAATCTCATCATCATCTATCCGGCCTCGGCCAAAGTTGCCTAAAGACCATAAAAATCAAATTCTAATTGAAAAAACAAGGTGTCAGTAAATCCAAACATATACATATCTCTGTCCTTGAAAAGAAGCAGGTTATTTCCCTGGACTTTGAGCTAAAGATAATTAAGTTTTGGGGGCGGTAATTATGATCAACAATAGATTTCTTCCTTGAATAATGCCGTAATTAGAAATTAATGTATTGTATATACGGGAAGACAGCATAGAATTCATAATTTTTCAGTTTATAGTAAAGATGTCTTCGAGGTTTTATTATCTCTAGGAGCTTAAATTCTTCCTATAATTCAAAATATTTCTTTAAGTTCTCTCGAAGTTTATTAGTATTTTATTACAAACTGTTCCAAATAACTTCAGTCCATATGCCTTTAGTTAATTCCTTATGTTTGTCAGGGTGAAGATATAGGAAGTATAGCAACGTGGCAGTGAATACATAAATAATCCCATCATTTGTCTCGTGAAGCTGCAGGAAAACAAAGCAAAGTAAATTGGGATGAATGTATGAAAGCTTAACTCCAATCCTGCTGATTGCATTGATTATCTGCAACGTAAAACATTAAATCACTTACTGTGTGAAAAAAACGTCATTTTGAAAAAAAAACGTGAAAAAACAAAAAAGCATGAAAAACTTCACAGAAAAAAACGGGTATGTTGAAGGTGCCACCCCGGCGTTGCCTGGTATGATTAGTGTTGTAAAAAAAACCTGTTTTATTCTAAAAAGATACTGTGGTTGTTCCCTGTACCCAAGCACCCATTTGTCAGCGTTGACATCCTATTTTAAAATTCAATTTTTGAAATATCCCCATACTGTTACGTCCCCATAAGTCCTCAGACATTCATCCCTTCATCCCAACTCACTATCGGTTTGTTTTCCTGTAGCCTTACGAGGCCAATGGGATTATTTATGCGTTCACTGCCACATTGATATGCTTTATATATGTCCACCCTGACAAACAAGGAATTAACTAAGGACATATGGACTAAAGTTATTTGATGTAGCTTGAAATAAAACACTAATAAACCTCCAGGGAACTGAAGAAATATTTTGAATTATAGGAAGAATTTAAGTTCCTAGAGATAAATACAACTTCGAAGAAATCTTTACTGTAAACTGAAAAAAAAAACTATGAATTCTTACAGAAATGTGCTCTCATACCGTATACAGTACGTTAATTTCTAATCACGGTATTATTCAAGCAAGGTATCTGTTTTTGATTACTATTAGCAAAAAATATATTATTTGCATCTCAAAATCCCAGGAAATAACCTACTTCTATTCAGGGGTAGAGATATATGTTTGGGTTTACTAATTCATTGTGTTTCACTATAAAAATTCCAGGGCATTGCTGTCTCATGCTACGGGCTCCAAGCCTCGTCCCAAACTGCAAAAATATACAGATACAGACAACGCAAGAAAAAAATGTCATTTGGATATTTAAAAAGATTTCTATAAATCCATAATGAATACTCTCGTGAACAAGCAACTACATATATGTTTCTTCTAATGAGTCTGTTGCAATAGGGTTTTCAGAATTATTATTTTAAAGTATATCATAATACAGGGTGGTAAGGTTACGGACCGACAAACTTCGGGAGGTGATAGTAAATTGAAAAGTAAAGAAAAAAGGCCGAGACAACAGGGGGGAAATTCCGAGGCGTTACGGAGCTACAGCCTGCCGAAAGCGTGGGAAAATGAACTTCAGAGCGGATTATTGCGAAGACGAGAAATCAGAGAGTAGGCGGTTGAGAGTAA